>OY728119.1:1989742821-1989940775 GCA_963277665.1 Viscum album
GGGGGATGTAGTGGAGGGATGGGGGGCTGGGGGGCTGGGAGGTTTGGGAGGGTCGGGGGCTATAGTGGAGGGCGGGGGGCTGTAGTGGTGGGCTGGGAGGGGAAGGTAGGGAGGGGGTGCAGTTGATGGATTCGGGGTTGTAGTAGAGGGCTGGGGGACTTGGGAGACTGGGAGGGTTGGGAGGGATGGGGGCTGCAGTTGAGGGCTGGGGGGCTGCAGTAGAGGGCTGGGATGGGGGTTGGGGGAAGGTTGGGAGGGCTGGGGGCTATAGTAGAGGGCTGGGAGTGGGCTGGGAGGGGGATGTGAGGGGAAGGTTGGGAGGGGGTGCAGTGGAGGGTCGGGGGCTGTAGTGGAGGGCTGGGGGGCTATAGTGGAGGGATGCGGGGGCTGCAATAGAGGGATGGGAGGGGGCTGGGAGGAGAAAGTTGGGAGGGGGTTTAGTGGAGGGCTGGAAGGGGAGGGGCTTCATTGACTAAATCTCTCTTTCATATACTCGACATGTAGAGGATTTTCATCAGGCGACTATGACCATGTCCTCCACTTTGAAGAAAAAGAGCTCATATATTGAAGGCATTGAAAAGGATTAGTTGCTTCTGATCTTTTTCTTTAAACAGAAAGGCAGTGATTTTTAGTTCCTGGAGTGATTCATATTTTTTGTGTTTGGTTTGAATCTAAACAAGGGCCTTACAAAGCTGTTGCAGTTGCTTTTGAGCAATACCTCAAACCTTGGCACAAAATTATGGTGTTAATGTGATTAGGACTACGATTTCTCTACAAGGAAAGGCAAGTAACCTACTCTCATTCCACATTTCCACTTTTGACCATCAATTTATGATTATATTGTTACGCAGTTCAGTCATGACACCAAAAACTAAAACACTTTCCCTGTGTATTTTATTTTCCTAAAAAACTATATGCCATGGGATGTCAATGAATCTCATCTTTGATTTGTATACAGTAAATATGGAGGAGGGGGAGGGGTTGGGTAGGGGTGAGGGTGGAGGGGATGGTTAGGGGGAGCTTGGCATGAGGTAGGAGCTGATATTTCTAAATTAAATCACTATCCTGACATTGAGGAACCACCTGACCCTATGGTAATACCATATAAACCAGATCAAACACTGTCAACACCTTTATTTCTACTAGGATCTTGATGAAAATCCTTTTCCCTTATACCATGAGATATAAATTTTATTTGTATCCTAGAGGGTATGTGTAGGTTGTGAGTATAAAATTAGTAGGTTTCCACAAACTATATCACTAGATAGAATAAATACATATACAAGTGTATAATATGAATAGAAAAACAATCAAAATTCACCAATGCTTGCTCTAGTTTTTCTTAACTATCCCTATGTGATACTTTACCTATCTAGTACAATAATAATGTGGGAAGATACAAACATAATATATCATACCAGAAGTTCCCTCGACCTTCCATATAATTTTATTTCAATTTGAATCACATTCCAACTCATAAATTATCACCATTATGTATATATCATGATTACCTAATGACACATCCACGTATTATATCACAAGAACACTAGGTTTCAAAACATTTTACCAACAACTAGATCAATATCCTAACAAAACCCAACACATAGTGACTCATGTTCTTTACCATGACTGACTAATCACCCCCAAAATATAACATATATATAGTGAGAATCCTACTCATATCTAGTGGTCTCACACACTCCAATCATAGCCTAATACATTGTATCCTCCTTTGTGTCAATTAAAATTATCATCATCTACCCTATGACGCTTAAATCTGGAGGATACCAACAAAAAAATGGGGGTCAAAACAAATTCATGGGACCTGAACATTGTACACATGACCTCAATGACCTCAGTAACCACAATGAGAAACATCTCTAATAGCCTATTTCCACACATTTTTCATCACCACTAATAATGGTCAATATAATATGCATCATACAAATAATCCTCCATATCCAGAATCCTAGTGGTAAATGTCACCCATAGTAAGGTGGATTTTCACTCATCATGTTCCCAAATAAGTGAATCAATTAGCACAGCCCAGGAATCACCACATTAAAACATGTGATATCATTCTCATCAATCCATTAAACCAAACCATATAATATCCAGTGTATATAATTCCAAACTATCCATTTTAAATAGGATAATACCCCTATTTATCTCTTATGAGCTATGGAAGCTACAAGTTGTTCAGTTTTCGGTTAGAAATACACAACCCTACCCTCACCTATTTAATACACAATATATGTAACACATATAACATATGAAAATATGGGCACTACCAACTTATAGAAAACACCATGAATTTTGGATTTAATTGATAAAAATATTATAATATGAAAACAAATACATGACACAATGAATATCTAGTAGAAAACCCAGAGACATTGAGAGAAAATTAAAATAAATACCCTAGGGAATCTATCCATACCCTTAGCTATTCCATGATTCAGACCGATTGAAGTTCCAATAAAAACTATTGAAGAACCATCTTAGAGTCAAATAGGGGAACAAAAGATATATTTTAGGGAATTTACACTAAATCCTAGATGAAATGGTCATAACCTACTTATTTTATAACTAATTATTTATCTAATTATCATTTTATAAAAATAATGTAAAAAACATGATTGATTTTTTTATAAATCATTGGGATTAACCATATGTATATTGAAAACCTTACCTTCAAACACTTTAAAACTTTTCAAACATCCTAAAGATAAAATCCATATGTATGAACACCTCATTTTATGAAACATTATGTATCAAATGGTACTTGAAATAGTTATTTAATTTTCTAGATTTCTTATATACTGTTTTTGGTTTTCAGCTTTCATTTCTATAAATTTTTACTATGGTTTTTGTGTTTTAGGAAGACTCCAAACACAAAAGAAAAAGCTTGTTCAGTGGAATCCTGATTTAGGTTTTACACCAAATTTTTAATTTTAATATTCGGCTGTATATTTTTGTATTTTTTGGATACATTGAATTTTCATCACATTTGAGAAGGCTCAGGATGTTATTCATAAATCATGGATCACGGTGTACTTTCAGGGGTTATGCACCATTATGATTTTTCTGGATTTTTTAATCTTTTAACACGGGCATGTATTGAATATTGATAACATTTTCTGTTTATTGTGGATACTTTGTATATATATCAATTGTTGAATGACATTGCAATACATGTTTGTGTGTTTTCTTTCATGTTTTTTTTTTCAAAAGTTTCGCTAAAAATGCCATTCTACTTTACTGAGCAGGGGGTAGGGGCTGGGCAGGGGGAGGGGGAGGGGGAGGGGGAGGAGCTGGGCTCTGGGGAGGGAGGTTGAGGGGCTGGGGAGGGGGAGGGCTGGGTAGTGGGTAGGGAGGTAGAGGGGTTGGGCATGAGGGTTGGGTAGGGGGAGGGCTGGGTAGTATGGAGGGTGGGGGAGGGGATGGGCTGGGGGGAGGAGGGGGAGGGCTGGGAAGGGGACGAGGGGCTGGGGAAGGAGCTGGGCAGTGGGTAGGGAGGGGGAGGGGCTGGGTAGGGTGGAGGGGGAGGGCTGGGCAGGTGGGATGGAGGGGGGGTGGGGAGGGGGAGGGATGGGCAGTGGGAGGGATGGGCAGTGGGAGGGATGGGCATTGGGGAGGAAGGGGGAGGGGCTAGGCAGGGGAGAGGGTGAGGGTGTGAGCTCATTATTTGGAAATGGCTTGGGGATACCAACTAGTGTTGTTTAATGTTCAATTAGATGGACCATTGTAAGATAGATCAAGTAGTTTCTATGAGGAGAACGTTATTTTACATTGTGTATTGTGACCATTTGCTCATGATTAGAGATATTGAGGTATAACTCTTGAGTTTGGGGACTACATATATTGGAGTCTTTTACAAGGAATGACTCCTTTTGATGGAGGTTACTATCGGGTACCATTATACTACTAATGTGAGTCTAAGGGACTCTTGAGGATTCCATTGTTGGATTGTTTCTGATAATGTGATTAGTGGTTGTCATAGAAGGCTATTAAGAATGCCTTTATTTAAGTTCAAGTTGAGGAAATGGAAGAACCATAATGCAAATATTAATTACATCAAAAGAACACTTTCTGGAAGTTCCATTTTGTTGAAAATTGAGTATATCCAAATCATCCTAGATCCAGAGGAAGTTTCAAGACAATAATACCTTTATCAAAATATGTAAAAGATCTCCAAGTAGTTAGACACAATATATAGTGATCCAACCTTCTTGTTGAGGAATACCATTTAAAGAAGTATATTTTTCTACACATGATCAACACTAAAAAGGAGCTTGTTAATGGGGTATATAAATAGTTTTAGGAGGATTTTAGATGCAGTATATAACCAATCACTAAAGGAGTTTTAAATTGTGGTGTATTACCACGTTTTGAATAAAGGATTGGGTGTATAACCATTTGATGGATTTTTATAGTCACGGTGTTTATCCAATTAGTATTGATATTATTAGAGTATCCATGTTGTCTCGTATAACCAACATGGAAAGTAGGTTTTTCACTAAACATTGTAAATCATCTTGTTCTAGTATTCTGCTTTCACTTTAATATGTATGACGTAAGGATGATATTTTTATATAGAGAGGATCATGTATTTAACCATCCCTGGTGTGGATTGACACTTCTAGTTTAGCTGTTTAGATGTTGGGAATTTGGTGGGATTATCGAACATCCAGTTTGACATGCCATCTATATGTACTATTGAAGGTGAAGAATGGAGGTGCAGAATGGTAGGGAGGTGCAACTGCTCGCCTGGGGAACCTATCTATACCCACGGTTTAGTAAACTGTGGGTAAATATGGCGCGCTTTAAATCAGTATACCCACGGTTTGAAAACTGTTGGTATACATCAATACCTACGGTTTTCAAACCGTAGGTATACATCAATACCCACGGTTTATTAAACCATGGGTAATAACAATTTCCCTTGGTCTATACCCATGGTTTTCAGAGAACCGTGGGTATAGACCTATTACGACGGCACTGCAGCACACGGTTTTTGAAACCGTGGGTATACCTTATACCCACGGTTTCACGGGCTATACCCACGGTTTTAAACCATGGCTATAGGTGTTATTTCTATTTTTGGGTGTTACATTATCTTCAAATATGGTGTTTGTGATTCATATATGTTTTCAAATATGATGTTTGTCTTTTAAAATCTCGAGGTATTACATATTTTTTGTTATTTTAAATCAAATATTCCTACATTTATAATTTTTTTTGGACAAAATAAACTTCAATTTCCAAATCATTACTTCAATAATATCTTCGAGTGAATTTTAATGAGTTTTCTGAAATACTTATTTTTTGATCAATAGTGAAAAATTTTGATTTCTATTAAAAATTATATTAAAGTAAAATAATTTAAAAAGTGATAATTTATTTTAAAATGGTTTTAAAATTAAAATTTGATTAATTATGTGATTAATAATTCAATTTAGGCCATTAAATTGTTTATATGTTCAAATTTGATATACATACATTGTTTAATTTTGAAAAAAAATCTTCATAAAGCATCTTTTTATCACGTTTTTGGAATTATTTTAAAAATTGAAAACTAGAAAATATGTTAATTAATTTTTTAAAATTTATCATATATTTTTAATTATAATAATTAATATTATTTAAAAATGTTAATTTAATTTTCAGTCATAATAAATTTTCAAAATAGTAAAAATTAAGTATCACGGTTAATGTTAAGACGGGTTTTGGGTTTTACATGTGTCTTTTGTTAAAATTAATTTATCACAAATATAAAAATATTATTTGATAAATTGTATTTCATATTTTTAAAAATTTGGTCCAAATATTCTAATATTGATCTTTTATTTTTATGATTTTATTATAAATTACATTGGTAAATAAATAAATATTACTTACGGTGGTGAAAACTAAAATGGTAAAAGTAAGTACTATTAAAGTATAGGGAATAACATATCTAAAATAGTTTAATTTTGTGTTTGAGTAATGTGAAGACTCTATCCTTCTTTCGATATATTATTTTTTAATTTTAGAAGTATTTTTCTTTAGAGGGACTTTCCATTATTGAATAGTTTTGTGTATCATCAAAAAGTTCACTCTTTTTTTTATAAAAGGATACCACCTCCTCTCAATTATTCACATGAAATAATTCATTTGGTTTGAACAAAACCTATAAAAATACCTAATTAATATACTTGGACGTGTACTAAAGCTACTGGTATAACCAAAGCACCGACCCTAGGGTCGGTAATTTATGGTCGGATATGGTAATGGCAGACAGTTTAGAGGGGGTTAATAGACCAGATTAAAAAAATTAATCAAATAAATTGATTAATTGAATTATTTATCATACTTAATTATTAAGGATAATTAATAGTGTAAAAAGTTAATAATGAAAGGATATTTTTTATAGTAGTTTAGTCTGAAGGAGGCCTACTTCTACTCTTATACCTTCCTACTCGGTGAGAGATAATGTGCACTAAAAAGGATTTTTATGGGGGAATCAAGACCCAATTACAGAATCCTTTTCTAGTGGATGGATAACCATGAAACTGACTATTTTATGTGAAGTCTCAACCCTTAAAACATGAATTTAAACATTAGGAGTCACAACCCGAATAGTCCTAACGTTAGATATTTGGAGTCACAACCCATATATCTGAAATTTAAAATCCAAGAGTCACAACCTAAGAAAAAAAATAAAAAATAATGCTTTTGTGTGTAAAAGAAGAAATAGAAAAATATATTGCTTGTGAGGGATGGAAAAAAGTGTTATAAACTCATAACCAGAAAAGAGCAGATAAATAATGATAAAAGAGGTACTGGTTGTTGAGGATTTGACTGGCATGCCATGTCCAGGATATTGTAGTTGAAGAAGAAAAGATTCATCACTTGAAGGATCGCATAGTTGATGACAAAAAGTATCATAGGATATTGTAAATGCAAAAACAAATCCATGTTCCCTAGAATTTCTCTTTGAAAAACGGATTATCAAAATTGTTAATGTGTGTATATATATTTCTCATGTAATATTTACCCCGTAAAATAGAATGATATATATATAGAGAAAATAAATATTCAGCATCTATTGTATCTCCTCTTCATTCATGTATTCAAAATAAATTAAGTTAGGGGCAATAATAAATATATCCATAAAAAATATCATTGTTGTCACTTTATTCGTGTAAAATAAATCTCGAATAAATGCAATCATGATAATTTAAATAAGTCATCCGTTAAAATAACCAAAATAATAATAGCATTCAATAATTTAAAACACCCATTTAAAAAAATTAAAACCTCTATAAATATAGTCAAAACAGTTCCTAGAATGTAGCAGCAAAAACCCAAAGTAAATTCAAAATTTTGAATTTAAATATTCTTGAAACAACCGATGTAATAGTAAAATGATGTTGAAATAATTTATTAATTTTAATCTATAAATATATCAAGAAAAAAATTAAAATATCTTTAATAAAAATACTTGTATTTAATGAGAATTTTTCATATTGAAAAATCATTGAGAATAATCCATATATATGTAGAAGATATATTTTCAACAAAAATGCATGAAATGAACAGTAACTTTTGAAATGAACAGTAACGTATTGTTGATGACCCACACTTTAAAGAATCAATTGTAATGTAGGATATGAAGAATAAATTATATAACTAATAGTAATGTATGTTATGAACCATACTTCGTGGAATGAACAATAATATAGGGTATAAACCATACTTTGCAGAATGAACAGTAACTTAGGGTATGAACAATACTTTACAGAATGAGTTGTAACATAGGTTATGAACAATGCATTTTGAAATGAATTGGAATGTAGGGTATGAACCATACTTTTCAAAATGAATAGAAATGTATGGTTTGAACAATACTTTGTGGACTAAAAAGTGACGTAGGGATATGAACCATACATTTCGGAATAAACAGTAATGTGGGGTTGATGTACAATACGTTTCACTATTAATGAATATTAAAGTATTTTATAGATGATGAACATTAACATAGGGTTGATTAACCATACTTTTCCCTATTAATGAATAGTATTGTAGATTTGATGAACTGTACTTTGTGGAAAACTGGGCAATATACTTTTAATAACATCATATAATTTTTGAAAGCAATAAATAGAAGATTCAGACTTTGGTCATAAAAAAAATTTATAAAACATATTATATTTCCAAATAATCGAGAATAAAATAAAAATGGACATCTTATTTTCTCAATATCATCAAAAAACAAAATAAAAAACAATCTATAAAAATATATGTTCTAAAAAATTAAACCAGAACCTAAAAACACTTAACCACCATTCAAATGTCCTTTTTAGAAATCAATGTAAACTAATGAAATCAGTATAAACACATTTTATTTATATAAAATTATGTTACATTAAGATCAAATACCTGTAAAAGATTCATTAAAATAAATACATAAATTTTATATAACTAAAGACCGTAGAGTTTCTAAAACTGTAGTAGAAAGGTAAAAGAATTTTTAGAGTAATAAAAATGAATTTCCATACTTCCTCATAAACTATTGAAATGTATATAAATCCCTAATGAATCTATCATGATAATAATCATATAAATATATAAAATTAGATTAATAAATCATCAAAATATAGAATGGTTTTTAAATAAAAGATCACATGTAATCAAACATTATATCAAACAAAAGAGAATTCACATGAACAAACATTCTCCCCCATTTTATTTAATTACAAAACCAAAAAATTTGGATAATTAATACTAATTTTAAAAAAAAAAACCAATTTATTTCTCCACATTAATTTATCCCCTTTTCTCCCAAAATATCTCTCCCTCTATTTGTAAATAAACAAAAATTAAAAAACTCCCCCTAAACAAATGTTGTAATATACAAATATAAATTCCAACATTCCATTTTCAGATTTAATTTTTTTTCAGACTGAGAAGTGTCTAAAGGGCTTGTAAAAATATATGCCAACTGATATTCAAACAGTATAAATTCTTAAACCAAATCACCCTTGTTCACATTATCTCTATTAAAATTAAATCTAAGATCAATATTATTTTTTCAATAATGTAGAAATTCATTTTTAGAAATAGAAATTTCAGAAGTATTATCAAAATAAATATGATATTTATCAATATAAATAGTAAAATTACATAATTTATTCTTAATCCATAAATTTTGACTAAAAATACTAGAAGTATATATATACGCAGCTTCTATAGTAAATAATTATACTGATAGTTGTTTCTTAGAAGACTGGGAAATTAATCTTTTTACCATAAAATGACATATACCTTTTGAGCTTTTTCTATCAATTCTATATCCTCCAAAATCAGAATAACATTATGATGTTAAATCAATATAGTCGTATTTTGGATACATTTAACCAGAATAAATAGTTCCTTTTACATATCTAATTATTATTTGGACAACTTTAATATTACTTTTTCTAGGATATGTTTGAAATCTAACACACAAAAAACACTAAAAATGATGTGGGTCAAGATGCAGTTAAATATAACAAGCTACCAATCATGAATCTATAAAAATTAAAATTCACAAATTTACCATAAGTATCAATATCTAATTGAAATTTAGTACAGATATGAGTTTAATATATTTATAAAAATCAAGATCAAATCTTTTAACTAACTCTTTAGAATAAATTTATTGATTATGAAAAAATCAATCTCTTCTTTGAAAAAGTTTCTGTCCAAGAAAGAATTTAAATTCTCCCAATAGTCTCATCTCAAATTTAGAATAACTAAAGGATGAAAAATAATTATATAGTATTTCACTAGATTAAGCAAAAACTATATCATCAACATAAATTTGAAGTACTAAATTATCATCATATGTTATTTTAATAAAATGATTTGGATCAACATCGACATTCATAAAATAATTATTTAAAAAATAATTAAATAATTTCATACCAAGAACAAGGTGGTTTTTTGAGATCATATAAACCTTTAGATAATTTAAAAACATGGTTAAGAAATAATTTATTTTCAAAACCTTGCGGTTGAGAAACATAAACATCTTCAGTTATAAAACCATTTAAGAAAGAACTTTTTACATCCATTTAGTATAATCTAAAACAATGAAAACAAGAAAAAGCCAAAAACATTATAATTTCCTCTAACCTGAAAATAGTTCAAAGAGATTTTTCAATGTCTATACCTTCTTCATGAGAGAATCCTTGAGAAAAAATCCTATATTTATGTTTGAAAATATACCGTGATTCATCTATCTTATTTATAAAGATCCACTTAGTTCCAATTACCTGGTTATCTTCGTGAAATTCTTCTAAAGTCCAAAAATTATTTTTAACTAACTGATTTAATTTATCTTGCATAGAAACAATCCAGTTTCCATTTTTTAAAGCATCGTTAACATTAATGGGAAAAAATCAGAAATAAATGCCAAATTGGAACAATAATTTAAAATATATTTTCTTGTTTAAACACTAGAATGAACATTAAAAATTACATTTTAAATAGGATTTATATTGTGAATATTCAAAGATTTTGAATTTGGATGAGAATGAGTTTGCTCCACCTTGATTGATTTATTCTTATCTTGAAGAATTTCTTCACCAAAATTAAATTCTATAAATTATTCATCAATCAAATTTGAATCAGAATTTATTTTATAATTATTTTCATCAAAGATAACCTGAAAATATTCTTCTTTATTACTTGGTCTTTTCTTATAAACTCTATATTCTTTACTATTTATAGGATATCCATGAAAAATACCTTAAACTCTATTAGCATAAAATTTATCTAATTTATCCTTTGAATATAAATTAAAAACTATATAACCAAAAACACCAATGTAACCATCTTTAGGGTTTCTATTTTAGACAAATTCATAATAAGTATTCTTTTACAATGGTCTAGAAAAAATTCTATTTGAAATATTATATGCATCAAAAATGGAATCATCCCCAAAATATCTAGGAAAAGTATATTCACCCAATATAGTTCAAGCCATTTCAATAAGAGTTCTATTTTTCCCTTTTACAACAGCATTTTTCTACAGTATTATAGGAAGAGAAAAAATATTAAAATAGACATTCTCTTCAAAAAATATTTCAAAAGATAAACTATGAAATTCATCTCCATTATCACCAGGAATAGATATTATCATACAACCCTTTTCTTTTTAAACTAATTTACAAAAAATAATAAATCTAGATAAAGTATCATTTTTTTAGTAAGAATATATACCCATATTAATATACTATAATAATAAATAATAAAAAGGTATATTTTTTCATTGAGAATGGAAATTTTAGTGGGTCCAAATAGGTCAATATGTACTAACTATTCAAGTCTATTATAACATTTATAATTGGTGGGTCTAAAATAAATTTTATGTTACTTCCTTTTGTGCAAGATTCACAAACATGAAAATTTTCATTCTTTAAGGAAGGAAGTTATAACCTAGTCTCATGATTTTAAATCTTATGCTACATTCTAAAATTGAAACAACCTAATTGTTGATGACAAAGGATGTTTTCATTTTGTACATCATTCAAACAATTAACATGTTGAATTGTTAGTTCAGAAAAAACAATAGTATAAATCTATCTTTTCAATTATTATAAAATTATAAATATTCATCTTTAAAAACTAAACATTTATCATTTTGAAATTTAACTTCCATTCCATCATTACATAATTGTGATATACTAATAAAATAATGTTTTAAACCTTAAATATATAAAACATTACAAATAAAAGTTAAATTTGAAATACCAACTTTACCAAAACATTTTACATTGCCTTTGAAATTATATCTAAAAGTACTACTTCCACCATCACATGTGTTTTAAGTAGTAAATTTTATGGGATCGAGTCATTTGACTAGATAATACACATTCCATATACCATATGTCATTTTTGAGACATCTATGTAATTTTTCCTAAAAAATCAATTACTTGACCGTTTTTGTACCCATGTTGCTTTACATCTAGTAGGATTAGTAATAAAATTTTTAGTTACCCACGTATAATTTAAACAAGTATTGTAAGGTACTCCAGATAATAATGATTTAGAAATATTAGCATTTTTAAATTCTTGGGATTTTTTAAATCTTAGAGAACATTCATTTTAATAATGACCTTTAAGGATGCATTTAAAACAAGTTGTATATCCATTTTTTACTTTTAATAAAATTATTTTTATACCATTAGGGTAATATCCTTTAATATCCAAAACCATAAATAATTTTATCAGTTTTTTTAAGGAAATCATATCAAGATATTTTCCTTGACCTTGAGTAAAAGTACATAAACAATATCTAGGACATTCAACTTCCTTTTTCAAATTTTCATTCAAATAATGAGAAGATTTCAAATTTTCATAATAATTTGAATGATAAGTAGATGTACTATTAATTAGTTTTTCATTCTACTTTAAAGTTTTTTTATTTTCAGAAATATGTTTCGCATTGATTTTATTCAACTTATTATATAAATCAACATCATTGAAAATATCTTTTTGTCATTTTTCAATTTAATTATTTAATTTGAATACATTGGGTTATTTAGAATCACATTTAGAATAAAAACAAAATTAGAATGAAAACAAGAATTACTAAACTTATCCAGTGATTCCATGAAACATAAGTTAGCACTTTCTCTTTTAATTTCCATATTTTTCACTAGAATCAGATTCTTTTGTACAACTCTAGATATCATTCAACAACTTTTTGTCATTATTTTTTTTATTTATCATTATTATTTAGTTTAGGAAAATCAATTTGATATTCCATTTCTTTCTACACTCATAACAAGTTATATCTGAAGTATTATAATTCATATCACCTTTCTTATATCCCGTATATTTTTCTTTTTTTGGTTTTTTTCTAAACTGATTCTTGAATCCATTATTTTTCATTCTTTTGTAAATTCCAGTCACAATCTGATCTATATCTTATTTTTCACAATCCTATAGATTAGAATCATAAGAGTTACTGTAAATAACATTCTCAAATTTAAAAGCTGCACCTTTTCTATTTTTTCTCTCATTATCAGTTATATTATTTAGTTTAAGTTCATATTGGAGTATTGATCCAATCAACTCATCAAGGATGTATTATTTGATGTTCCTTATTTCATCAATGGAACCATTCATTGCATGCCATTTTTTTGGTAAATCTCGTAGGAAATTTTCAACTGGTACTTAGTTTTCTAGAGGTTCTCCATGTGAATTCACTTTATTCATAGTGATTGTCAATCTATATAAGTTGTCTTACAAGTTGAAACGTGATTAAGAACACTTATGTTAATAGTACAATATAAAATATTAAAAACTTAATAATTTAAAACATATTGAGTAGAATCAATTACATTAAGAGTATCTAGTTCAGATCCAAGAATTGTGTACTATTTTTGACATGGTGGAAGAGGGCTCGATGCTCAACTATTTGAACTAAGCCTCTATTTGAGATCTCCATTAGCCATAATCATTGCCATCAATGTAAGGTGCTTTTTGGGAATCCAACCATCATTTTTTTCAATCCTATCATCTTATAAGATCTTTTTCCATAGATTGTGAGGTCTAGGAAAAGTATACCAAAAAAATCAGAGAAAACTCTATAGATGGATTTGATAATTCCAAAATAAACAATCATTTTATTCAATTTGAAATGTATAAAAAATAGAGAAACAAATCTAATAAATTCTAAAAAAATCCCTTTGATGCCAATTGTTAGGTCAGATAGGGAAATGGAAGATGGTCTAGAGGAGGGTGAATATACCAAATTAAAAATTTAATCAAATAAATGGATTAATTAAATTAATTATCAAATTAAATTATTAAGGTTAATTAGCAGTGGAAAGCATAAATAATGCAAGGTTTTTTTATAGTAGTTTAGTACGAAGTTGTACTACTTCTACTCTTATACCTATCTACTCGATCGGAGATACATGTGTGCTAAAAATTATTTTTATAGGGGAATAATTACCCAATTTTGGAATTCTCTTCTAGTGGATGTATAACCATGATAGTGAATTTCATATCAGGAGTCACAACCCATATAACCAGACATTAGAAAATATGAGTCACAACCCGAATAGACCTCACTTTAGATACAGGGAGTCACAACCCTTAGAACTAACATTAGAATCCAGAAGTCACAAACTGGGAAAATAGAATAAAAAATAATGTTTTTGTGAATAAAATCATAAACATAAAAAATGAGTGTGTGTGAGGGATGGGAGTATTCCACACTAAAAACCAGAAAATAAAAGATAAACAATGCATGAATAGTTATTTTTTTTACAATTTGATCTAAACCTCTTTTCAAGGTAATTTTAGTTCAAGTATAAAATATTCAGCACTTTAATGACCATACTGATGATGAAACAAAGTGTTGTAGGATTTTTTAAATTCATAGCAGATTCAAAGTTCATAGTACTTTCTCTTTTGAAAAACAGTGTATGAAAAATGTTAATGTGTGTCTCTATATTTCTATTTTACTATTTATCCTAAAAGAGATAATGATATATATTTTAAAAATAAATATTTTGTAGATGTATAAGCTCCTCTTCCTTCAGATATTAAAAATAAATTGAGTTAAGATCTAGCGTAAATATCTCTATAAAAATAATCACAGTCGCCTCTTTATTTTAGTAAAATAAATCTCTAATAAAGTCATTCAAGATAATTTGAATATGTCTTCCAATAAAATCTTAGGAATAGTATTATAATTGAATGATTTAAGACACAACATTAAATCCATTTAAACCACATTAAATTTTGTCAAAATTTTTTCTTAAATTAGTAGGAAGAACCAAAAGAAATTTAAAAATTATAAATTTAAAAAATCTTTAAACCATCAACTTAATTAGAACAAGACATTGAAATAATTTATTAATTTTTCTCTCTAAATATAACCCAAAAAAATTAAAATATATTTGTTAAATATCAATATATTTAATTATAATTTATCTAGTTGAAAAAACTTTGAAAATAATCCATATATATGTAGAAAATCAATTTTCATAAAAAAAACAAAGGGAATGAACAATTACTTTGGAAATTAACTGTAAAGTAGGATAGATGAACCATGAATTATAGAATTAAAAGTAGCATTGGGTATGTATAATGCATTACAGAATGAATAGTAACATAGGATATGAACCAAACTTTCCATAATGAACAGTAACGTAGGGTATGAAATATACTTTGCGGAATGAACAATAACATAGGATATGAACCATACTTTGTGGAATGAATAGTGATTTAGGTTATGAACCATACTTTGTATAATGAACTATATCATAGGCTATGAACCATAATTTTTTGAATGAGCAGTCACATAGGGTATGAACCAAAATTTTCATAATTAATAGTAATGTAGGTTATGAACCATACATTGTAGAATGAATAGTAATGTAGGGTATAAATCATAATTTGCAGAATGAACAGTAACGTAGGTAATGAACCATTCTTTGGATAATGAACAGTAATGGTGGATTGATGAACCATACTATTCACTATTCATGAAAATTAACATAGTGTATAGATGATGAACAGTAACTTAGGATTGATGAACAATACGTTTCACTATTTATGAACAACGTAGGGTTGATGAACCATACTTTGTGACAAAATGGACTTCATACTTTAACAAAATTCAACTTATTTTTAATGGCTCTAAATATAAGATTCAAACCATGGTCAAAAAGACTTATTTTTAAAAAAACATATTATATTTCTAATGAATCGCGAATCAAATAAAATTGAAATTTATTGTTCTAAATATAATAAAAAATAGAACAAAAACATTCTGAAAAAATAGCAGTTCTGAAAAATAAATGAAGGACTTTAAACAACATAATCATCATTAAAACGACCTTTTTTGAATTCGATGTAAAATAATTAAAACAATTTAAACATGTTGTATTTCTATAAAATTATGTTTCATAAAAATCCAATATCTGTGTAAGTTTCAGTAAAATAAATACAAAAAAAATTTGAAACTAAAAACTATACAGTTTCTAAAACTACAGTATAAAATTAATTTAACATTTAGAGTAATGAAAATACATTTTTAATCTTCCTCATAATCTATTGAAATATAGATAAATATATTCTCTATCCATCATGATTAGAATCATAGAAACCCATACACTGTAGTTTGTGAGATAATAAAAATATAGAAATTTTTTAAAATAAAAGATCAATTATAATCAATCAAAAGAGAATTCATGTTTACAAACACTTAATAAGAGATCCAATGGATGATGTTCTAAGGGATGTTAATTTTTGTCACTAATATATTTATTAAAAATTATACTCTTAACACCATAATTAATGTATTAATAATTAAAATTTAATAACACAGGAATATAAAATGTACTTATATTTTATTATTTTGACGTCATATCATTTTTCAATCTTTTTTACTATAAAAAGGGAAATGGTAATGTCATTTATGTGAACAAGTGAACTACTACCTCCACGAAGCGATATCATTTTTCATTTAATTTATAAATGGTTTCTAATAATGGTATATTTAATTTATAAATGTGATATATATGAAATAAAAAATTATTTTTTAAATATGATATATTATATTCCCTTCTTTCTTTCCATCCATAGAGAAAATCAAAATTTCATTATTGCATACGTATAACATATCGTATCCTTAAATAGGGTAATTCTATTTCTATCTCAACATTTTATGTAGGACTCCAAATATATATATATATATATATATATAGAATGGATATTATTATAATATGATTTTTAACATTATGAGGATGATGGAACAATGATCAACGTAAAAAGAACAAAATTACCATACCAAAACATGCATGAAATGTGAAGCAATTATTACCCAAAATGGTATTTTAGAAATGATTTGTTAATAAAAAGTTAAAAAAAAGGTCCAAATAAAGTCATATTTTCTATTAAATATATAGTTATGGTTATGTAATATATCTATAACAAAGGTGTATTTATTATATAGGAGGTCTCAATGTGTATGATGAAAAATGAGACTCAGTGTACAAGGTTTCTAGTCTATATTTTTTTCTAGAAAACAAATATCATATTCCCCAATAATTTATATTTTTTGGGTATATGATTCCCCCTTTTTATGAAATATCATGAATATAATTATTTTAATTATATTTGATGTATCTTTTATGTTTTTATTTAATGAATCTTATGATTAAATAGTTTCCAAAGTGGTAAGAGAATTTTGTCTCACTCTTATATATGTGGGACACATTCTGTATGCACCACTTGTTTCTTTGGGGTTGTCTATATATAGTTCCAATTAATTTAATTTATGATCATTATCATGAATGTGTTTCTCTATAAATATCAATCTATGTTTATTTTTTTAATGGGTCTTATGATTTAAAAGTTACCAAAGATATAATGGTTTTATGTATCATTCTCGTTGTTTAACTAGATTTTTTATGATTATGTTTTTTATGGTGATATAATATTTTCTATCTCCAAAGAAACTCATGTAACTTCTTATATTATATTTATTTCTTTAGAATAATGGGTTTCATTTCATTTTCTTCTCTTATAGAACTAATATTTATAATAAAAATCCCTATTTTTCTTCTTTTGGTTGAAAATAATTCTCTTCCATGTCCATGTTTTCTAAAAATGTTTTGAAAAATGTTTTTACAACTATAAAATAAATATTTTATGAAATTATTACCAATTTCAAAATTAAAAAAAATTAAAAGGATTCTTACTAAAAATTTCCAAACAAGGAACTTTTAACTTTTTACCAAAAATGTGAATTGAATCATTGTTCTATCATATACGAAATGAACTATATTTTCCACCATCATGAAAAATAAATAATTTAATTATTACCTAACAATTTTTGAAGGATATTTTCCAGAAAATGGTTCATTTAATATTTACGACAAAAAAAATAATCAATTTATTTCAAAATCAAATTTATATTATCAACAAGATTATTATATTGAACTTTTCAAATAGTATATATTCATTAAAGAAAACAAACATTGTTTATTATACTGTATACTCAGGATATGATCCAATCGTGCCATAATTATAATTTTTCTATATGGATTATTTTTATGATTATGATGGAGAGAATTTTATGGAACCCATTTATTTCTAACAGGTTATACTATGACGAAATATTTATGAATGATATTTCCTTTCCATGGGTTACGATTTGATGAATAATTTTTGATCCTCTACATCACAAATGTATGTATTATGTGATGAGTTGGACCAATATGTCCCTCCATGCATTGGGTAAATATTTATATATCATAAAATAATTATATGAACCAAATGATGTCCTAGATACACTATGTGAAACATGTCAATGTTCTTGATCCTCTATGGGAAACAAGTAAATGGGTATGACCTACTATGGGAAACAAGTAGATGTTCTTTATCCACTTTGTGAAATAGTTCAATGTGTTTGATCCACTATGGGAAACAAGTCAATATACTTGATCCACAATAGGAAACATGCAATGATTTTTTATCTATTATTTTAAAGGAAAAAAGTTAAGGATTTTTAATATAATATGATTTTATGGTCTCGATAGTTAACCTTGAAATATGAAATGGTTTCTATACTTATGATGGTGCCACAATTATATGAAAGTATCTTATGGTTCTTGATTCATTGATGATGATTTCCCACTCTTATGATGCATTCTTTAAGAGATAATGTACTATAACATGACCCTAGTTTATGATCATTGAAAAATTTGGTTTGAAATTTCTATGATATGTTAATCCATAATCCATTTTTTCATTTTACTAAAGATACATTTTGAGGGAATGTGGGAACCTCTGAAACTTCATACATCATTAGGTCACACCCACATCAAACCCACATACAGATTTCAAAATTCACATAATACAACAGATCCAAACATTGATCTATCATAATCCCTCAATTTCAAAATTCAAAACAAACAATCATCATATCCAATCTATAAAATCTCATAGAAAACTGAGGAATTAGCGCTTCCAGACAAACCTACCGTCAGGGACCACATCACCTCTATTATCACATCTCTAGAAAATATCTCTCACTGCTAACACATTGTCACATCACTAGGGTCACTCTCATCTTCTCGTCGCCATCAGCCTCTCTCCAACATCCACTGTCGAAACTAGACATTTTCGTCAAAGTCGTCACCTTCCACAACTAGACTTTCATCAACACCGATCCAAAATCACTATCATAAGTGCTATTCAAAAACCATCGAGCGAGGGACAAGACTCCATGAATGCTAAAACCCCCTCGAAAGGCACATCCCAAAGCTCAGTGAACACCACCTTACCCGGCCGACCTAGGGATGAGTGATGGTATACAGAGTCATAGTAGAGTAAGATTCAAAAGGATCCTTCACAAAGATAACTGATCATTGCCGACAACACTCAACCAAAATAAAACCCCATCATCGCCTGAATATAATTTGGGCCTCCAAAATCCCCCTACTGCAATGCACAACCCAACCCAAAGCTTCTTGGAATCCAACACATCCCACCGACCAGGAAGAGTATGATGGACCAAGAGGCCAAAGAAGAGTAGGAGAAGTTGAGAACTCCAAAGCAGGTCATGACCGAGCAAGCACCAACACAGGCATTGAAAAATAAAAACAATGAACCTTCACTAGAAAAAACAAAGACCACCATGCCAGAAAAAATCCCTTACAGTAATTGATATACAACATGTAACTACCAAGGAAGGCGAAAAAAGAAAACCGGATGAAACCCTAAACAAACAGGGGATGGAAACCCTAAAAGAATATGGTGATGAAACTCTAAATGAATACATAATCAAGTGAGGTAGTGAAACCCTAGGAAAAGGAAATGACATCATGGGATGGATCCCTAGTATGGAGGAAGGAGAAGGATTCAGGGATTTCGTCTGGAGATAGGAGGTTAAAACCATCACAGGGTGAGAATTCTGTGGAAGAAAGAGAGAAACACGCTCGGGAGAGTATGTTGGGAGAGAAAATTTCCATCATTTAATGTATTCATTCTATGTTATGTTCATGATATCATACCTGTATTCATATCTAGTGTGTTCTTATAATCATCAATTGATCTCTACCATGCCTACCCTTACTGAGTATATTAGCTCACCCTCACTTAGGTTTCATTTTCCCTCATTATAAAGAAAAGGTTAAAGTGTGGTGTGTATGTGAATTTTCCTAAATTTGATGATAATTATTTTTAGAAATTAAATATAATTCATGAAATATGTATATTATGTATCTAGTCTCCAAATATAGTAAACTTTTATTGTCTATAGTCATTTTTTAAAATTTATTGATTATTCCTCTAAAAATATGTAATATTTATGTATAAAAATCATTTGTCATTATTGTTGGTATCAATAGAAAAATTTAATTTATCATTGATAATAGGATAATAAAACCTTAGTCACAACCTTTGGGATAAGTATTTGTATAATTTTTTGTATAGTAAAATCTCAATGAATTTTATTGAATGATAGATATAGTAGTTTCAAAGAAATTACTTCCCTGTCTATATACTATTATTAGAAATGGCTGAGGCACAATTTTACCATGGGGTAATAACCTCAAAAATGGTATATTTAAATTTAACTTGATCATAACATGGTGCATGAATGTAGACATTTTAGAACAACTAATTTGACACTCTGGTGGTATATTATTTAAAATTATCAAACTCTTTAAAAACCACCATGAAAGATTTAAATAAATGTGGACCATTAATGACAAAAGATAAAACTATGGTGTAATATATTCAAAATAAGGGTTCATGGTTTAGACATCTTATTAATTAATTTTATGGATTATGTGGTCTTCCACTATGATTATTGTTGGTCACATTATGAATTTTTTTATATGTAAATAAATGGTCCCAAATGAATCATTTGAACAATAAAAGTCATAACCAATTGAAAAACCATCCTCATTATCAACAAGATGTATTAAAATATATGATTTAATATTTAGTGATTACATTCACTCATTTTGAACATTTAACATTAACAAGGATGGAGAAATATTAAATTGAATCATTTATGTGACAACATCCACCCCCTTGTAGGGGACATCTATTCCACCAGTTGTAGATCATTGGGTAAATGTGATAGAAGATATATTTTCCCTTATCTAGTGCTCAAACCATGAAAGCATCGCCTTAGATGTTTATAGTTTTATTGATGAATTATATCAATAGTGTAATCTTATAAACAATATGCGACAAGATGATGACATTTACTCTAGGGAAATGGATGAGTTTATGATAATATTTTTTTGAAGTAATTCATTTTTATTTTACATACTAAAATAGGGAAGGGATACATTGATCTTAGAAAAGAAAGATAAAACCATTAGTACTTATGCGGAAAATCTCACAAGACATTCAGAGTATTTATATGGTATAAAAAATAGCCATGAGAGAAAAATTAATCGATTTGTTAGTGGGTTGAAAAAAAATCATTCAAATTATTTTTCTATAATTTTATTTGGAAACTATGAAGGATTTTTTTGATGTAAACTCATTGTGGAAATGGGAGCTAGAAGAACTCATTTTTTTGGTGACTGGAAATGGAAAACAAGGTCTCATGGAATATCCAGTGGCATATCACAAGGAGGGAATAAAAAATATCAACCTCTTACTTTGAAAAAATATTGAAAGGAACACTCTGGTTTATTATTGAATGGAACATGAATACTTTTACTATGTTGGAAACTTGTCCATAAGGAAAAATATTGTTTAAGAAATGTAATGAATCGAGTCAATGAGACGAATAAAAAGAGGTTTCAATAGAATACACCACCCACACATTAGTTCTATAGATGTAATTATTTTTGACATTATGCAAAATAATTACCTAATATAAGGGATGATAAGGATAATAATCCATGAAAACTTCTAAATAAAAATGGAAAAGGGTAATGATTATGATATCACGATAGCTGAATTAAATCATGATAATTAGGGAACACTTATCCTCTACTCTAGTTTTGGTAATTTCATGTCCATGTTTGTATGAATAATCCCAAGTAAAATATTTTTCTTTATACTTTAATGAAATTTTATGATATTATGATCCTTGATTATATCCTTGTACATACATTCTGGAATAATTAAATTACATATGATATTTTGAACCAATATATGATCTTCTATCAGTTAATTAATGAACTCATTATTTTAGAGGAAATATTTTCAATCTAATATAGAATCATATTTAAGGACTAAATTTTTAATCACCATTTGGAATCATATCTGAATTTATTGTGACATTATTGATGTAAATTATTATGGAATAAACATTATAGTATCATACTTCATAAGAGATTAAAATTATTTCTAGATTACTGTTAAGTTGATCATGGATTGATGTGAATTCAAATAATTCCAACCCATGGGATTAAATTTTGGTAACATATTTTTTTATGAGTATTTATGTAGACAATTTAAGGAATGGTTATTGTTTTGTTTTTATTTAGGTACTATAGATTAATATATCAATTTATCATATAATGAATTATCCATATTGGATGACATATGCTAACCATTTTTTGTTTTTATGACAACTAGTGATAAATTCAATTAATTACAATTATTTTATATATCTTATGATTAGTTAGTGCTTCGGTCATGAAAAAAATTATTTTTATTTCTTAGAGTAATAGATTAAGTTAAAATTTATTGAAGCACAACCAAATGATGATATTGTTCATAAGATATGAAAATAAATCTAGTATATATATTCTCTCAGGTACACTATTATTATTTTTCAAATTTCCTCAATATTATAAAAATAATGTTGATACAAAATGATTTCCAAATAATTTCATTTCTAAAAAATAATTTTTTTTAACTCATCACATATATATGGTGTTTTCATGGTTAACATTCTCGTGAACATGTTGTATGTCACTCTCTATTAGTATTTGGTTGATATTTTTCTCTTCTATTTTGATATTTTCACTTAACACCAATATTATTCTATTTGGAAACCCAATAATGTGCCATCTTATTGATCTTCATAATTTCCTTTCCCTATTTTCAAAAATAGTTTTATTTACCCTTTTTATGATGTGGGTTTTCCATGAATGAATTTTCAAATTTTAAACCCACTGATGAAAAGTTATAATTGTGAGGATGTAAGTTATTAAATGAAAAATGTAATGCCCGTAGATTTTTAAAAATAATTTTTTTTAGATAAATTAAATATCCTCTATAGCTTATGTCACATGAAACACTGATTTCAAATGATCCAAAATATATTATTAATTTTATTATTTAAACATGGATATTATAAGCTACACTTTAAATTTACGGGTTTCAATATTAAAAACTGAATTATGAACATTTTATCATTTAAAAATGAATAAAATAAATTCATTATTTATCAATTTATTAAAAATGAAATTAAAAATCATTTGAAAGTAATAATGCTTTTTTGAAATATGATTTTTTTTATGGGCATGAAGTTTTTTTATCTATCTAAATTAAACTAATAACTATTTTTTAATAATATTAATTATGTTTCCATGTTATATATTCAGTAATTTTTTTATCATTAATTTATTATTTTAGTTAATCATGGGATAAGAATAATCAATTTTTATGTTTAGAAATGTATTTTTTCTAAAAAGTGGTTTTTTCCTATTCTATATGGTTATTTTAAAACCTATTTTTTATAAGAAACATATAAGAAAAAAATTAAATTAAATTTTGAAATAATAATATCACAATTATCTTAGAGATATTTTTGGAATTTTTTAAAAAATATTAGTTTTTTGGGAATATGAAAATACAGATTTTTATTATGAATTGTCATTTATTTAATATTTGCAAAGTTCCATTTGGTTTTAAAATGGTTTTAAAAGAAAAATTATTTTGATTATATTATTAATAAAAAAAATTAGTTCATTGTGGTCAATTTTATGATCACTATTTATATAAATAATTTTCATAGAAATGAATACATTTTCATTGGAACACTATATTATCATCATGTATACGAGATTAATTAAAATTTTAAATATTACACTTCTGTAAATAAAATTTGGTTAAATGGATTATATATTTTGAATAAGTATAATTAAAATTATTTAATTATTTATATTTAATTTTTATTCTTAATTAAATGTTAAAATAGTAGAAATTAAGTAATGTAGTAAAGGATAAAATAGGGTTTTGTTCTTTACATATGCATGTGTTAAAATTAATCTTCCCCCATAATATTTGTATTTGATAAATTTTATTTCATTATAAAAACTAGTGGGTCCAAATTTTATAATAATGATCTTTTATTTTTAGTATTGACAAATAAATTACCACTATAAATAAATAAATAACTAGTTACTACGGTGAAAACTAGAATGCTAAAAGTATGTATCCATAGATTTTAATTAACAATATGTTTCAAAAATGTGTATTTTATTGTTTTGGAGGTATTTATAGACCATATATTCACTATAATATATTATTTATATATTTTTTAAGTTCATGGGTGGAGTGTGACTTCCGATTATTTAATAGTTTTGGGTATTTATAAAAATGTCATCCTCCTCAATTATAAATTCCAACACATCCCCTCACTAAATCACTCAACATAAGTCATTCTTCTTGACCAAAACCTAGAAATTTACCTCCCTAATATCCTTGTAAAAACTATATATCTTTTTTCCCAAAATACTAACCATATGGTGCTTAATAATAGATCCAATGGAGGTTGCTCAAAAAAAGATAATTGTATTCACTAAGCTATTTCTTTCTCATTCCTCTCTTACCATATTCATTCGTGAATTAATAATTAAAATATAATAAAACCATTATAAATCATATGATTAGATGTTATTAATAAAATTTAATAACATATATCAATCACCTCATCATTAAAATTAGGAGTGAAAATGTTGATTGTTTGTATGGCTGACTACCGACTCGTGAACCGATGTAATGTTTTCCATCACAGCCTCTTCTAGCTTCATATAATATTGAATTTAATGTTTATATATGATAATTATGACATATTTATACACTTATAACTATATTATCAAATATAACTTCCAACATTTCAATCCTTTATAAAATTATGACATTGTTCGTGCATACGTGGGGGCTACCACCTCTACAAAACGATGAGATTTGTTTTTCATTTTATTTCGACAAGGATGTTAAAATGATATAATTAATGAACATATATGATATGTATTAAATAAAAAATGATTCTTTTTATGAGATATATTTTTTACATTTCTATCATTCTATTTGTCAAGAAAATATAAATAGTATACATTCGTGCATAAAGCCTACTATCTCCTTGAATGGTATAATTCATTTTATATATCTAAATTTTATGGATGACTATAAATATGTATATATTGAATATTAAATTTTTATTAGGGTTAAAATTTTCTAAATTATGTAACAAATATCAAATAAAAATGACTGAAAATACAAAACGAAAATATATGTGAAATATAAATAAATATTATCCAAAATGTGATTTCAACATTGGATTTTTAATAAATGGGTAATAAAATGTAATAAGAAAATTACATTTTTCCTGATATATATGATTACTTTTTTGTAATATATGAATAAAAACCCTATTTTTAATATACATGAGGATTGAACGTGTGTGAAGAAAGTCGATACATTAGGTAAGGTATTTCCAGTCACTCTTTTATTTCTGAGAGACATATGTCATATTCTGCACTCTTTTATATTTTTGTGGTGTGTATACTACCCCATTGAAATGTTATATCATGGATATAATTCTTTTCATGATATATAATTATTTATTAAAAATTTTTCTTTAATTGAGCTTATGATACAATTTTTTCCAATTATTTATGTGGGACACATTCCTTATACACCACTTGTATATTTTCTATACTATATATATTAAAATAATGATTTTATTTTTTAATTACTGTCATGAAAATTATGGGATATAAATATCCATCTAGGGGACTTTTTTTCATGGGTCTTATAATTAAATAGTCACTAATGTGTTAAAGGTATTTTGTTACAATATCATTTTTTATCTAGATTGTTTATGATTAATTTTTTAATGATGAAATATTGTGATTTACCTCTCTATAAATTATTTTATTTTCTTCTCCTCTAGTTCCATATGAAGAATAATTTTTTTCTATTAATTTTTTTCTGATAATAAATAAATTGATTAAAATAATTTTTTTTAATTATAATTTAATTTATTTCTCTCTTCTGTTGAAAATAATTCTCTTCCATGTCCATGTTTTCAAAAAATGTTTTAAAGAATATTTTTCCTCTTCATTAATAATTTCTTATGAAATTTTTCAACATGTTATCAATTTTTTAGATTAAATAGAAACATATTTTCATTGAATGAAAATTTAAATTTTTACTTTGTACTACAAATAGCAATAGAATATTTGATTTAATGTGTATGGTGTGAACAATATTTCTCTCTGTCAAGACCTCTTAATGTTTTAAATAATCAATTCAATGTTTCCATTGTTATTTTCAAAAACATTCATTAATACTTGGTAAATTTTCTTATTTTTAAGAATTGTTTTTAAAATTTTAAGTGCAATTTCTCTAAGAATGTTTCAATGAAATGTTTATGGAATATGTATTCATCAAAAAAATGCATTAGTGTTGGTTATGTTTTAAAGGGTATATGATACAATAGTACAATAATTATTCATTCTCTAGATGATTTCTATTTTTGGTTATGATGAATAAAATCATATTAATATCATTTCATTCCCATAGGTTATAGTATGATGAAATGTTTATAAAATCAATTTCCTTTCCATGGGTTATGATAAGATGAATATTTGGTGATCTTATGAGACAAAAATGTGTTGTTAATTTGTTTTGAGGACCTATATCTCCCTAAAATTCATTAAATAATTGTTTATATCTCTTCATATAATTATAGGAAACGTGCTGATGTGGTTGATATTCTACGATAAATAGGTCGATGTGCTTGATCTACTATGGGATATGGGTAACATGTAACAATTCCTGATCTATTATGTTAAGGGAAATAGGAAGGGATTCTTGATCCACTATGATTTTAATGCCTTGGATGTTAACCTTTAAATATTTATTATATTATAAACTTATGATGGTGCCACACTTCTATGAAAATATGTTATGGTTCAGTATTTATTTATGATGATTTCTCACTCTAATGTTTAATGTATTGGAAGTGATAAATTTGTATCCCATGAATCATGTTTATTATTTTTGACATATTTGGTATGAACCATGAATGTTGTTTTTATGATCTGATTCCCTTATGATTTCCTTTTTCCTTCTGATGATCATCGATTGATATCTCCCATCTCTCCCCATGATGAGTATCTGATCATTCCCTTTCTTATGTTTCCCTTCACTAAGTTATGAAGAAAGGTTTAAGTTGGTTCTTTCAAAAAAATTTACTAAATGGGAAGATATTTTTGGGTGAGGTTTTAGATCATTCATTAAATAATATTGGTGTGTATCTCTTCTCTAAAGACCCTAAACCATCGTGGCCCTAAGGAGTGTGTCTGTGAAATGTATTAAATATTCCTTAAAAAATATGTAATATGTATCTTTGAAAATAAAAGATTTTTATAGAGGATGATAGTACAAGGAAGGAAATTGCATATAAATTATGAAACCATGTAGTCATAAAAGTTGTGAGGTGAAGGGGTTCTGAGGGGTGTTATTTATATATGGAGGAAAGGTGTGTTTTGAATATTATATTCATTATCTTATTATTTTGTATCAATAATACAGATATTATCTAATCTTATTACTATATAAATTATATGATGTATGTGATTTTTATCTAATGTGATTTTACATCATCTGTGACTCAAAAATTAAACTATTAAGATTATATTGCTAAATATCATATTTTGTAATATTTCACTATTCACAAAAAATCAACTATTTTAGAAAAATATCTGAAATTAACCATAACCATTTATGATATATGGATTCCAAAAATGAAATCAATTTTTCAGATAATGTTTTTGAATATTATTATCATAATTTCTAAATAAAATTCTCATTTATATCAAAAAATCTAATTTTAACATTAATATAAAATTTATAAAACTTTTAAAATTTAGTTATGGTGTCCTAAAATTATCTTATAATTATAATAAAACATAATAATAATTTATAAATAAATTATATAACAATAAAATTTCTTTTAAATAAATATATTGATTAAAAAAATAAAATTAAATTATTTATGTTTTAAAAAATTAAAAAAAAAAAAATTATCAATTCTAAAACATTTATTAATTTGTACCATGATATATATATATATAACGTATTTTCATTTTGTAATATAAAAAAATTATTTTAAACTTATATTGTTGTGGGTGCAATTATTATGACCATTTTACAATTCTGAATGATCATATTAAAATTCCAAAGTATAGTTTACTATTCCAAAGGTCGTATCACTATTCTAATTGTTGAATTTGTGATGGTCATGTGGATCCTAATATCCTCTAAATACCTAATATTTCATTCATTATTCATTCACTTCTATTTCCTTGTAATTTTGTATATATCTTTTTGTAATTTCAAAATTCATATTACATTACTAATATTCTCAGTCATTTCTATAGTTTTATTCATGGGTGCCTTTATTTTGGTGGATCTAGATGATCCATCATTTCATATTTAACTTATATTATTATTTATTTCTTAACCCATTACAATATTTTCAATTATTGTTTCCATATTTATTCACTTAATGTAATAGAAAATTTAATATATATTTTTTTCATTTTATCTTGTGGTGTGTGAGCTTTCATAAATAAGACACTTCAGAAGGGAAATTCCAATGATATAATTCTATGTTATTACATTGTTTCCCCTTAATAAATAACACCCTAAAATTTTCATTTTACTTACTAAGATGAAAAAATTGAGGGTAATTTTTCATCATTACTTCCTCAGGTTCCCGTATCATGTCAGGTACATTTGTTTTTCCATATTACTTTTCCTAGGAGGGTTGTCTTGTTACATATAACTTCAAATCTAAAGTTTAAATCCTCCTCGACTACTCCTTATAAGATAAATCATTTTTCAATTATACCATGTCTAAATTCAGTATCTTTGTTGGATATGGTATATTCTTCCACAAGAGGGATACATGGAATACATCATGTAATTGAGAATTGTTTGGTTTCAGTACCAGTCAATAGGAAATGAATCTGATGTGATCGAGAATCTCAAAGTGGAAAAAGTAACTGAGAATTAGCTTTCCCTTCTGCCCAAATCTGATGTCTCTCTTCAATAGGTATATATAAATGAACATTTTATCTTCAACCTCAAACTCTAATAATCATTGATGATTGTCAAACTATCACCTCTTTCAAAATTTAAAAATACCCTAATGTTTTGATAATGATTCTTAAACATCACTACCATTTTCTCATAAATTTCAAGCATTAGAAACCAGTATTTAAAAATGTCATCATATCACATTAGAGTTATAAATATCTTCTTAAAAACTGAATTATTTGGAGCCTTTTGGATTCTTTAGTGTAAATAATTATTTTATGTAAACTTGACTAGGGGAATATTTCGATCACATCATCCTTGGAAGATAGTCAAACATAGTTTCATCATTTCCTCATGATTCTAGGAATTATTCTTAGATTATACATTGGTTTGGTGGGAATTATGTACTAATGTTCAACTTAATGTCTAGATCATGTTAGAGACTCTTCTAGATCATCGATGTAAATATCATACCTTGATAATATACAATCAATATTAGTGTTCCATGTTCCCTCCCCACTTCATTGATGTATATCCTTTCATGTACGTAGACTGTGAAGTCCTCTTGAATTCAAATGATATGAGCAACATTTCTAAAATGATCACCCACAATCCATATATAATTATCTCCACTTTTATTCCTTTTGAAATACCACTAAAAATTTTCATAGTTACTTAATCCAACTTCAATGAATGTATGTTTAATGGTTTCATCATCCCCTATGAATTTTTATTTTATTCCTTCCTCTACTGACATACCAGGCATTTTGATGTATATAATGTGATCTTCTTCTTTATAAGGTCCCTAAAAAAATTCCCTTAGAGATCTAGACACAACTTTATAGCCCTTTGAAGGTTAGTAAATTTCATTCTATGTTCATCATTCAATATCTCCTTTTTTATCAACGAATTTGATGGAAAAAATTCATGATCAAAATCCTAAAAATTCTTCTTCATCAATTTTAATCACTAATTAATTCTCTTTTCATATAGCATTCACCTTATTATTTATTTCCACACCATACTTTTGAGAATATTTTATCTTCATTAGAAGGGATGGTCGAGAAATAATTTCAGAAAGAAATGATGATTTTCCATCCATTATGGTACTCATTCCATCCTTTGTAAGTCAAAAAAGGTTGGATCCTTCTTAATTCTCATCATTGATATGGTTATGGGATCCTTTATATATAGAGAATCTTGGGCTTTTTTGTATTCATATGAAGCTATTGGATTGATAAATCATAGTCCATGATAAACATTAACAATCTACACTAGATCAAATTAAGAGAATTTTTGTGAATATATACTTGAGGATCTTATGATCTGTATATATATATATATATATCACACTTCTCCCAATGGAGATAATTCCTTCAAATTTTCAAAGTAAAGATCATTGAAGAAAACTCTATATCATGTGTTAGATAGTTCTTATTATGATGTTTCAACTACGACGAAGCATATTTTGTCACCTTATCATTCTACATATGTACATAGATGAATCCATTAATTAAAGAATCCCTATATACCATGAAAATTTCCCCACTTGAGGATTGTGTGAGTACTGGTTCCATGATAAAACTCTTTTAAAATTCATTGAATCTATCTTCACATTCATCATTCTAGATAATCTTTATTCCCTCGAAAATCATCTTGGATAATAGTTTTGAAAATTGTACGAAATTTCTAAAAAATAATCACCAATTCCCATATAATCTAAGGAAACTATGGATCTCCACTACATATGTTGGTCTAGGCCACTCCAAAATTACCTTTTTCACATAATTCCCAATAGATATCACTTTTCTGGTGAGAAAATTCTTTTAGAATGATATTTACCCCATCTAGAACTCACAGTTAAGTAATTTCAAAAAATCACCTTCTTTCATAATGTCTTCACCATAGTATTGAAATAATCCTCATGTCACACCTTAGTTTTAGAGTATAATATAATATAATATATAAAGACTACCAAAATAATTTTCGAGTAATCTCAAAATACTCTATTCATTATTTCATTAATAAATTTCAATTAGTGACATATTTTTTTTACATTGTAGACATTTATAAATGTTTCTATTTCATTTATCTTAGTTTAAGAGAGATTTCATTCAATCATGTTTCATGAATTTAAGGTTTTTTACAAACATCGCTAAATGAATTAGAGATGTTTTCAAATGTTGTTAATTGGATACATTTGTAAACATTACTAAATTAGCAACATTTATAAATATCTTTATATAGTGACACCTCATTTTCCAAATTTTATTGAAATATTGATAAATGACACCTAATTTATCAACATTTCTAAAAACTTTTGTAATTTTTTTAAAGTTATAATTTAGAGATGTCGGTATTTTTTTAATTTTTAATTTATAATTTTTATTTTACGGTTGTTTATTTTGGAATTTATAATTTATATTTTTTTCGAATTTTTAAATTTTTATTATAATTCACGTACAGCCCCACCACCAACCCCTCATACCCCTTCCCCCAATACCCAAACTCTCTTTCATGTCACACATCCTGTATAGTACCCACCACACCCTTTCCTCCCAAACCAATCATGTATTATACAATACTCACCCCCCCTCGTTATGTGCCTACCCTCACAGCCTGTAAGCATGTCTCGCCTCACCCAGTACCATGTCTTATACACCACATCTCCTAGCCCCATATCATCTTATACAGTACACCTCACCCCCTTCCAATACCTACCAACATGCCTATATGCCTGTATCACCTCACCATGCTTCCACAACCCTAAATTAAATGCATGTATTAGAGTTTGATCACATGATCTTCAGTATCGCAACAAATAAATGGGCCTAATCACCTATTATAATTGTAATTATATTATTTTATTATGTTATATTTATATACCTATTAGAATGTTAATTATATAATTGTATTATTTTACATTTATATAAATATATATAATATTTGTATAAAATAATTTATATATACATATATTAATATATATATATATATTACGTTTGTTTATATTTTATATTTTATGTTTATTTATCATATTATATATATTAAATTTTTTATATATTACATATTTATATATTTATATGTTTATATATGTATGTGTGTGTGTGGTTATAAGTGTATATATATATATAATTATTCATGTTTTAAAACACTAGTAAAAATAATAATGTTTTCTTAAAAATGAGACTAAATTTAAAACATATCTACTTTATTTATATATATATAAATATATGTATATATATAGTTACATATTTGAATATATGTCTGTGAGTGTGTTTATATATATATTTATATATATTTATATATTTATATATATGTTGATATATGTGTGAGTGCTTATATATATTAATATATATATCTCTCCCTATGTGTGTGTGTTTATATTTTATATTTAATGTTTATATTTATATATATGGTTATAATATATTTTATTATATTTTACTTATATGTTTATATTTTATATCATCTATAAATTCTTATAATATATATAAATTCTTATATTATATATATATTTATTTATTTATTTATTTACATTATAGATATGTTCGTATTTTATGATTTTATATATATATTTGTTTGTATTATATATTATATGTATATATATCTGTGTGTGTGTGTGTGTATATAATTAGCCAAATTTTAAAACATTGTTAAAAATTTCACTAAAATAACAATGTTTTCTTAAAAATGTTACAAAATTTAGAAAATATATCTATTAATATATATGTATGTATGTATGTATGTATGTATGTATGTATGTATGTATGTATATTTGTGTGTGTGTGTTATATATACATATTACATAATTAATATATGTGTGTGTCTATATTTATATATATTAATATATATATCTAAATATATGTGTTTGTGTTTATATGTGTTTATACGTATGTGTCATCATTTAAAATTTTAATATATAATGTATGTATATAAAATATTATATATTAATATACATATATTAATATATATAAGCGTGTGTGTGTGTTTATATTTTATACTATATTTATATATATATATTTATATTTTAAATTATATATTTGTTTATATTTTATATTCTATATAAGTTTATATTATATGTTTATTTTATATTATATATATGTGTGTGTGTTTATAATTTATGTATATATATATATGTTTATATTATATATTTGTGTATATATATTATATAAACTTGTTTATATGTATGTGTGTTTATATATATGTGTGTGTGTATAAATATTTGTGTATGTATGTGTGTGTATATATATATAATTATAGTTATATATATGTATATATATAATTACTCATGTTTTAAAACAGTAGTAAAAATATCACATAAACAGAAACATTTTCATAAAAATGATTCTAAATTTAAAATATATATGTGTTTCAATATATAAATATATGTGTGTGTGTGTATATATATATATTTATTTATATATTTATATATATCTGTGTGTTTATATATATGTTTCTCTGTTTATATATGTTAATATATGTGTGTGTGTGTGTTTAAAAATATATTTACATAAATGTGGGAAAAATATCTATATAAATATTAATTTTTTTAGGGATGTTTCATGAAAAACATCGCTAAGTTAGTGACGTTTCCAAAAAAAATGTCTAAATTAGCTAGGATTCCTAAAACAATCCCCAATTTAGCCACATTTTCTAGGAAACATCACTATTTTAGTGACATTTTTTTAAGAAACATCTCTATATTTTTTATGCTTTTATGGAAATGTCACTCACTTAGAAAAGTTTTTTTGGAAACATTTCTAAATTAATAAATTTTTAAGGAAACGACTCTAAATCAGTGGCATTTGTTTTTGAAATGTCACTCAATCTGTAATGTGTTTTAAGGAGAACTACTAAATCACCTACATTTTTTAAAAAAATATTGCTAAATAAGAAACCACTTTTAGGAAGCATCGATAAATTAAAAATGTTGTCTTGCAAAATCCCAGAATTAGTTATGGTTTTTGTAAAATGTTTCTGAATTAGTTATGTTTTCAGGAAACATCAAAATATTAACAATGTTTTTGAAAAACATCACCAAATTTACAAAGTTGAAATGTTTTTAGAAAAAATCGCTAAAAATTATCGCTAAATTACCATTTTTTATACTAATTCCATAAAGACTTCCTGAGATTTAATGTATATAAAGGGTATTAATATGAACTCGTAGTGTTGATACCATGTTCGAAAGGTAGTCTTGGAAATATATTCTTTATTTTGATTTTATTGGTGATATCCCATCCAAATTTACACCTTAGTGAAATACTAAGTTCCATGTACATGATCGAATAATTCATCTATCAATGTAAAGGAATACTATCCATTTATCTGGAATTTCTGGAGTTCATGATAATCTATATAGAAGTGTATTGGCTCGTAGGTAATTTTTTTGAAGGAGAATAATTTTTTCCATGGTGAAGAACTCAGTCTTACAAAACCCTTTTCCAATTACTATTTTAACAACATATTTAGTTCTCCTAACTCAATTATTTATCATTTTGTAGGTAGTCTTGGATATGGATAGTGATCAGTGTATAATTTTAATTTAGAACTCAACATGTCGATTCAGACGAATATGGTACAATTAATTAGAGAATACATAACTATAATCCCACATAATGGGAATTTATTTAACCATTATTATCTCATTAGAATCAATCATCTGACCTATATACAATTGATCATAAGGAAATATTATCCACACATCATAAGTTGATTCCAAATGATATTCTTCATTTCCCATATACTTATAACAAATCAAAGGATGACTTAGGATGTGGGGAGTGATCTCCAACTCCTGATATTGGATTTTGAATTTATATAAGGATAGTCAATCCAGGATAAATATTATATGAAACTCCACTAAAGGGAGAAGAATAAAATTAACATGGAGTTTCAGACCACAAACATTGAGTGATGAGGAGTTATATACTTGGCATGAAAAAATTAATCAAATTTATATTCTCATATATAGCTCAAGCCCTATGTTTTAGGTGCTATATGAATATCCCTACTGAACATTCATGATATAAAATAATGCATTGAAATGAAATCTTATATTGTCCTAAATGGATAATGATCACACTTTTCACTATTTGATTCTAGTTCAAGTAATTTAAGATATCAGAAATAAATAAAGGCTTGAAAATACTCAAACTAAAAAGAATATGAAATAGGAATCTATGAATATATATGGAATAAAAAATACATAAAAATTATATACAAGTGATTAATCTATGAGTTTCAATCTAGGTTATAAATTGCAATTTTCCAATTATGTTTACAAACCATACAATTGTTTTCAAGTCCTTCATAATGTTTTTTAAGGAGTTGGTGAATTTTACAAAGAATATCAACTCAGAGTGTCAAAAATGTTGTCCTGAAGGATCTATTTATCATACCCATGTAATAATGGAGAAAAAATTGAATACTATGATTAAACCAACTATAATACCCTCTCAAACTGGTACACAAACAGAATTTTCACATACCCAATGGTCGATGCCTATCCCCACGTGCTAGAAACTCACATTCAGGCATCAATAATAAACAAAGGGAATAATTTTTCCAAACATCAAGCTGAAAACATGATAATTATATTTATGTACATACAAATAAAAATCATAAGAAAGAACCAACATATATGTCATAATATATATATTACAATGGATGTGATATAACTGAAATGGTAGAAAAACTCTCCCAAAGACAATTCAAACTGATAAGGGTGATAAAATCAAATCAATTTCCCCAATAGACTCCATGTTATATTGTGGTAAAACCCCCCACCATCTCACCATCCTGCTAACTAATCCCAACTAATAGAAACCCTCACTACCTCGATACTACACTATTCCATTCCCTCCATCTAAATACATAAAATGGAATAGGCATAATTGAAGGGGGGAATATGGAGTGAGATAACAAGCTCAATAGGATCTCACCCAACCATTCCATGTAAAGTCATTGAACAATAATAAATGAATGCTCATAATTAACAAAAATTGAATGTGATACAATGTTTAGAATTTTTTTATATCAAAATAAAGGAAAAACAATATAATTTCCCCTTTTCCACATTTCCAAACAAAGAAGGTAAATGGGTTTGCAAGATTTTCATATACATATATCAAATAAGAGATATCAAATCAATTCAAAGAATGTTTCACATATCATATAAAATCCATGGAAGTACAATAAAAAAATCACAATCTAAGACAACCCAAATTGGTCAAAATAATAGGTTACATCATGTTAAGGATCACACTAGGTCAAGATAGTTGGGACACTCATGCCTAAACATTGAAAATACTATATGAATTAAGAATTTGACATATACATCTTTTCAAGAGAGTAGAGAGACACCCCATTAAGTGAACCACCCAAAATTCCTCCAAAATCCCTAGATTAATAGGCCTATGGAGTAGAGCAATTCCCCATGAGTGAACCCCAGGATAGTGGATGAGCCCTATTACTACACCTTCCACCTGAATACAAAATGCTTCCCATGTTCTCTATTTCTAAAAACCAATTCATAAAACCAATTCATCAAAATAATATTTTTAAAACCATTTAATAAAAAAATTCATAATTATTTTAAACCCCTTTTATTTGAAAAAAAACATGGGAATCATCATTTATTAAAAACCCATTTCCTTGCAAACAAATCAAATCACACAATCATTAAATTTTGTTTGTAAATATTTTTATTAAAACAAGAGACATTTTATCCACCAACATATGATATATATGGAACTACCAACCTCAACATTTGGGTTACACACAATAGATATGGGATCCTTCAACAATATTACCAAAGCAATGACAACAAAGGCCCTAAAAAATGTACACATGTAGCACCACTACCAATAAAGGAATGACCCAGAGGAATATCTCACAATGGATCTAGAAATAATCAAGAGTAAACCTAATATCATATCCAAGGATATAATAATGCAACATAATGGAACTACCAAAATCCTTGTCAATGAATAAGTGGAATGGATTTCTCACGTGAATTTATACCATGCACAACCCTGAAGATGAATTGCTCAATGAATCGATCTAGATGGAGTGAACATTCCCAAAATTTCATGAGAATTCCTCTAGGTATAGAGGGAAGAGTCGTGGGGAAAATTAAATATAAATCATCCATTTTTCATCCTAAAAACCCAACTCCTAATGAAATTGTAATGCCCTATGTTTTTGAAAGTGAAGATTATGTATTATAACGTACGCAATACGCAACACCGAATCCAAAAAAAACTATTATTATATAAAAATGAAAATTTTAACCTTTCCATTAAATTAGAGGATTTATGTAGGATTCACAAAATTATAAAATATATGTGTACATTTCCAAAATATATTAACAATTTCTTAGTAAATAATCATTTCAATTTTTAACGTATTTTTGTTCATTAAATTATACTTTCTTAAAAAATAATTTTTAATTATTTTTTAAAAAATAATTATTATAGTTATTTTCCCTATCATTTAGATAATGTATATGATAAAATGACCAACATTTAAAATATTACAATATGAAGATAAAATTGGGATGAAGTGAATATTACTAGTTATTATGTTAAAGTAAAATTTTATTTTCTCTAAAAATTTATAATTTTTGGAAAACTAATTTCCATCATGCTTTCAGGATTCATATAAAATTAAAAAAATTCAACACTAGGAAATAATTTTTATTAAATTGATTCCATATTTATCATCATCATAATTAATATTGGGGAATAATGTTAAATTAATTTTTGAACAATCTAAAGGGTAACTATAACAAATATTTATTACCAAAGTAGATGCAAAATAGTTTAATTGAGAGTAAAAACAATTTAACAAATACAATAAACAAAACATTCAAAATAGAATGAATATTTATATTTTTTTCAATGAAATAATATATATATTTATTCTTTATTTTTTACCTTATAAAATATTATCTAATCAGTTTTATAAAAACAATATTTTGAAACAATAAAACAAAAATTATGAGGTTAAGATATATGAAATTTAAATTAATACGTGCCTTTTGATAAATTAATTTATTTTTTAAATAAATATAATTTTATTATTAAATAATTTTTATTACATATAAATTATCATAGAAATTTTAGGATGTCAAATGTAATTTTTATAAGGGTTTGAAAACTATTATTGTAAAAAAATAAATATTTCTTAATGAATGTTGATTATATATAAATGTTACGATTAATATAATTAGAAACATATTTTGATAAAATTATTATTATTTTATTAATAATACCCTTGAAATTATCCAATGGTTAATTTTTTATAATTTTCTAAGACAGTATAATTTTAATGTTAGAAATAAATACATTATAAATATGTGGTGAAAATTATGATATAGTAATACACCAACTGTGAGATAATAAATATAATAAATGGTATCCACATACAAATAAATTTTTATAATTTAAAATAATTTCATTTTAAGTAAATTTGATTAATTTTATTAATCGTTTTTAATTTCTCAAAAACCTATAATATATTTTAAGGTTTTAAAATTATTTATTTAAGTACATGAGTCACTTTGACATTAGAATGGGATTTATTTTAATATGTTCATACCTAAACATTATAAAATTATTAAATCCACTACCCTTTTTATGAAACCATAGTCATAAATCATGGTAATGTTTGTAGTATTGATTAATTTATTATATATAGTCTAAATCCTACATTTGATAAACAATAAATAATTCCACACTCATTTCTTATATAAACCCATCCATGATCCCCATTATATTCACTCAATACCCTTGTATCACATACTTCCTCTTCACTCCCCTCCCTAGAGTCCTCCCAAGGTGCACCCTATCTCTCAAGAACCTCCTCCCCAGAATATGGTGTCACCTATTCAAGGTAAGGGATCTCCCACTCACCTTTTCATTCAAGCACAGTGTTTATGGTATGGCACTTAATTCCATTTTTCATTAGTGGGATATGTTCTTCCATATCCTCATTATAGCTCATTTGATTTAAAAAAGATCAAAAACCCTGATTCACTCATATTAATTACTCCCATGATCATTTATGTACATGTGTTACCATGGGGAAATATAGTTAGGAACCTTCCTCTATTGTTTTTAATTCAATCATATTCTATATTTTGTACCTTTTTTCCAATTCCTAAGGTTTGGATATATTCTCCAATATCCAACTTACTTCTCATGTGACTTTTAAATGATGTTATGCCCCTTTCTCTCTCATTAATCCCTCCCACCAACATTTATGTGCAGCTGTTACCATGATGAAATAAAGTTAGGGACCACTTTATCCTCTTTTAAATTAAAACATCTTCTTCATTTCATTCCTTTTATTAATTCCTAATGTGTATATATGTTCTCCCAAAAACCCCTTACTTACCATGTGATTTATAAATGATTATATACCCCTTTCACTCTCACTAATCCCTCTTATGAACCTTTATATACACCTATTACCACGCCAAAATTTAGTATGGGGTCCTCGTCTTCCCATCCTTATTCAAGTGTATTCTTTATCTTATGTTTTTAACGTCATTTACTAATGTTGTTATATGTTATTAAATTTTCCCTTATGATCATTTTTCTATCTAAATTATGATATACCCTTTTTCTCTCAGCATTCCCTCTGATGAAAATTTATATGCCCACGTTATGCTACTAGAAATTCACAGTGATTTTTCATGTAAAACAATTGTATAGTGAATACCCATTCCCATTTAATATCAAATGTGTTGACTATTATGAACATATAATTATTTTATTATAGACTTACTTGTATTTATCCCAAACCCCTTGATTTTCAGATAAAATGTGATGATAAATGATTCTATGTTTTATGATATATGCAGAACACTTAAGTTTAATAATGAAATAAAAGAGATGGGTGTTCCCAAAATTGAATAGCTCTTCAATGCATTTTGGTAATGTTTTAACCTCTTGGGAAATTGTGACATGGATTAAGGAGTGATCTGAATCCATCCTGACACTTTTTTCCATCCTGATCTCTTGTCAGTTTTCCTTGACCTATGTTTATGTCGAAGTGTTATAAGTAGTTGGAATAGTTATCATGTTGCCATTATGTTATCTTGTAATATCATGAATTACAATTCAGGTTTATGATCCTCAACAAATTTATTCCATGTTGATATGCCTATTTTCTAACATGTATTTAACTTTTCAAGTTATTCCAGGTCAATTATTTTATTGGGATTTATAACTCACCACTTTTTTATATATGTCCCCATGTTATCCCATTCAAGGTTAAGTATGATCATGTTAAGGAATTTTTCAATAAAGATAATGTATTTCCTATTTTAAGTTGTTATGTAATGTACCTCATTTACAATGAAACTAAACCTCTGTGTCTTATGAGTTGCATTATGTGTAACTTTATATAATAAATCATGAATTAATACATATATATTAAAAATATATATATATTTGATATCAAAGGAAAAATTTAGTTACTTTTTGGGATTAGGAATAGAAAACTATATCAAAATATGTATGGATAATACTACACATAATAATAAATTCTTAATTATTTTAAAGTATAGAGAAATTGGTATACCAATCAAATACATCCTTTTCTACATATTTCATGTGGATGTGGCTCTATAACAGATGTACATATGGGTTAAACAAGAAAACACCGTGTTGATCTAGACTCCACTAGGAACTGGTGTATGAAAATTTTCCTTTCTGAACACTTGGTTTTACTCAAAAATGGGATATGATTTGGTAAATTTAAACGCTCATTAAGAACCATTATTAAGGGAACAAAATGCTCACAAAGTGACTATGTTCTAAAATGGATCATAGATAAAATAGATTGAAACATTGAAATTCATAATTTAAGTAATAAATGTTAATTATAAGTTATAGCATTATTTTTGTTCGATTCCCATTTTTTTAATACATTAAAAATAATCATCCCTAATTTTCCTTGATTTCTAGTTCAATTAGAATAAAAAATCATCTTTATTTATCATCCTTTCAGAAAATAATTCGATTTTAATTCCAATTAATTGTTCATCTCAAGAATTAACATTTCCATATGTTCCTAGTCTATAAAATAAATGAATTCCTTAAATCTAGGAAAATGATCTTGAATAAAAAAAGTTCTCATATTATGATCATTTCGGTTGAATTCACTTTCAATTTATCCATCTCAAATTTATGGTTTTTCAGTCGCTAAAATTCTCCAAATCATGTTCTCTATCACACTCAATTTGTTATTTGGTGTTATTTTTCACTACCATTTCTATTTTTTCACATCCCATGAATTGTTTTTACTAATAAACCTAGTTCTATGATGACCTTCATATTTCCCTTTCTCTCCTTTCATGTGGATTATTCATTAACATATATTATGATGTGGGTTTTAAAAAATGATATTCTCAGGTTTCAAAACATTTCATTCCAATTTCAGTTTTAAATTGAACATTTTCAATTTATTAAAGGAAGAAGTATGCAACACACTATTTCTTGAATGTGAATACTATGTTCCATGGCCTAATCAATCCAAAACATTGAACCCAAAAAAATAATGGATATGTAAATATGACATTTTTTACCTTCCAATAAATTAGTAGTCCTATGTAAGATCACCTAATTTATGAAATAAATAATATATGTACAAAATATATTTACAAATTCTTAGTAAATAATCAATAAACTTTGGTAATTTCTTTTTGTTCTTAAAAATATGTCAAATATAATTTTTATTTATTTTTATAAAAATAATATTATAATAATTTTTTATTACATTTAAAAAATGTATTTGATAAAATGAGATCCATTTTTAAAATAATAATTTCAATATTAAGATAGGTTGAAATGAAAATTGGTAGTTATAAAGTTTATGTAAAATAATATTTTCCATAAAAATTTGATTTTTTTAGAAAACAGATATCTATTATTCATATGGGTTTCATATTAAATTTAAATATTCCACCTATTAGAATTGATTTTGATAAAATGGATTATATATTCATAATAAACATATGTAATAATAGGTAATAATGATTACTTAATTTTTGGAAAGTATGAATATTAATCATTGTAAATATTTTGCACAACCAAAGAAGGAAAATTGGTTAATTTAGGGTAAAAATAATTTGACAGTGACAAGAAATGAAGTAACCCGTATAATATGAATATTTACATTTACTTTTATTTGAATTATGATTCTATTTATTCATTATTGTTTTACTTTATAAATGATTATGTAATTAGTTTAATAAAAATTTTATTTTGACATAATAATACAAAAATTATATTTTTATGAAATATAAAATTTCAATGAATAAATTCATTTTGATGAATTAATTGAATTTTTAAGTTAATAATATTTTTTAAATAATATTAATAACTAATTTTTATTCCCTATAAATAGTTATATAATTTTAAATAAGTCAAATGTAATTTTTATAAGGGTTAGAAAACTGTTATTGTTAATAAAACTAACATTTTTCAATAAATGTTGATTCTATTTTAAATGAAAAAAAATTAAATTATTTATAAAATTATGTTGATAAAATAATTAGTATTTTTTAAATAATCACATCATTATTATAAAATAATTATTTTTTTATAATTTTTTAAGATAGATGAATTTTCGTGTAAAAATTAAATATGCTATAAATATATTATGTTTATTATGACATCATAATACCCAAAAAATTATTTAATAAATACTATAAATAGAATCCATGACCAAATATATGTTTACCATTTAAAATAATGTGATTTTATTGTTATTTTATTAATTTTATGTGGAATTTATGGATCCTACAGAATCTATATTATATTTTATGGATTTAAAATCATTTCTTGGAGGAAATGACACATTTATACATAATCATGGGTATTATTTAAATAAGTTAGGACCTAGGACATATAAAATAATTAAAAACACTCTAATTTTTAGAAACCATGGGAAAACTATACTAAGGTTTGTGGTATTTATTAATTTACTATATAGATTCCAAAACATAAGTTTGAGATCTAATAAGGAATTCCACACTCATATCAAATATAAACCCACCAACTCTCCCCATTCTCTCCGCTATCAAAAATATTTGAAAAAATACTTCTTCTACCGTCACCTCTCTAGATTCCCCACATGGTGCACCTAATATTTCAAAAATATACTTTCATGCATTTGGTATCGCCCTCTCAAGGTAAGGGATCTTCAGCTCCCCTTTTTATTCAAGATTTTTTTATGTTATTCCTTTTAATTTACATTTTGTCATGATGAAATATGTTAATTCCAACCCCTATTTCTATAAATTTGATTTATAAATGATTCTCTACCACTCACACTCACATTAATTCCTCCCATGAACCTTTTGGTACACCCTTTTCCATACCAAAATTTAGTAAGGGACCTATATATTCTCTTTTAAATTATTACATATTACTCATTTTATACCTTTTTATCCAATTCATAATGTTGGGATACGTTCCTCAATTCCCCCCTTACAAACCATGTTATTTTAAATTGATGAGATACCCCTTTAAATCTCGTTAATCTCTCTCGTGAGCCTTTTTTTACACTCGTTACCAAGCTGAAATTTAGTTTGTGGCCTCTCTCTTCCCTTTTCAGTTCATGCATATTATTTATTTTATGCCTTTTCCTAAATTCCTATTGTTTTAATATGTTCTCCCATATCCCCATTACATACCATGTGATTTATAAATTAGTTTATAACCCTTTCAATATCATTAATCGCTCCCATGAACCATTATGTGTACCCATTACCATGTTGAAATTAAGTAAGGGTTCTTCTCTTTCTCCTATTTTTTCATGTATACTCTTTATCTTATGTTTTTATAATTATTTCTTAATTTTGGGATACAAACTTCCATACCCCCTCTTACTTTCCATTTTATTTATAAATGATGAGAGATACCTTTCACTCTCATCAAGCCCTCCCATGAACATTTATACACCCCCATTATGCCGGTTGGATTTCAAAGTGATTTTACATCCAAACAACTGTGTAGTGAGTAGCCATATGAATTCCATATCAAGGGTTTTCTCTTTTTTGAAATTATAATTATTTTATAGGGGAACTACATGTATTTATTAAAAACAACTTTATTATGGAATAAAATTTGATGATTAATTATTCCATTTTTAAGATCCATGTGGAACACTTAAGCGTCAGAATTAAATGAATGTGACAGGTGTTCTCAGAAATATATAGAGCTCCTATGCGTTGGGTATTGTTTTAGTCTTGTGATACATCATGTAAGGGTTTATAATGTAATCCTAACACATCATGAAAATTTTTCCATCATGATTTCTTGGTTGTTATCCCTGAACTATGCTCATGATGTTGTGTTTTATGTTGTTGAAACATCTCCCATGTTGCCTTTGTGTTATCATGTTATATCATGCCTAATTATTCCTGTTTATGGTTATCACCCCTTTTATTCCCCATTGATATGAATATTGTCTATCATGTATTAATTTCTTCAATTTATTCCTTTTTTATTCCCTTACTGTGATTTATAACTAACTACACTATTATGTAGGTCCCTAGGTTATCCCATGAAGTTTTATGTATGATATAGTTTATTAATTTTTCAATAATGGTGACTTTTTTCCTTTAATAATTTGTTAGTTATTTTACCAAATTCCCAAAAATACTAGACTTATCCATCTTCTAGGTTGTATGATGTTATATTTTTTGTAATAAATCATTAATTAATGTGTAATAAAGGAAATGGTTATGACAATTACATGGGGTGTAATCCCATTACACACAATGTATTCCAAAGGGTCTATATTTACTAAAAAAGCTCATCACCTTCTTATCAAAAACTGATCTCTTGTCATTAATTAGTGTGTAACCATTACATGGAATGTACTCCTTTCACCCTATATACCAATATCACAGATTTTTTCATATAAAATTTATACAAATTCTAATATAATTATATAGAATGAGTCTTTCCCACGGTCCACAAATAGATACATTTGAAGAAAAAAACTCCAAACCGCAACAGGAATTAACCAAAATTGGAGAGAACCCCACCAATAAGTTGCATGTATATAATTGGATTACATTAATTTAAAAAAACATACATCCTGGGACTTTTGATCTTTTTCCCCAAAAAAGTATGTATATCCATGGGAGTCAATGATGCACACAACTAAATAGGAAAACATGTAAAGAGAATGTAATTACCTAGAATATGGTAACTAGATGTTACAAACTCCCCACCATAAGATATTCCTTCCCAGAGAATTCATAAGAAAGAATTAAGTCTGGTAAAGAGTTGAGGCCATTATTCTCATATTAGCGACTCATGATCCTAACACTCATGAGAATCTGATCTAATTTTTCATAACACTCTGAACAATGGAATCAATTTACCTAGAACTAATTTAACATGAGGTTCAATGATCTATACTAGATGCTTCACAATAGAAGCATCTACCTATATCAATCACATCCTAAATCAAAATGTTGGAGTCAATTGGATGGAATTTTATAATATTAGATATGTGGAAAACATCATGAATTTCTATCAACCAAACTGAAAATTCCAACTAATAAAAAACTTTCCCAAGATGGACAGTGATCTAAAATGTTTCAACATATCTCAGATCAAACATTCCATATTTTCAAAGACATCAGTGACCTAACTGAGGATAAACATTCAAGGAAAATCATTCACCCATGGAAAACTACAGAGGATGAAGTCGTTGATCCCCATATGATTTTTTTGGAACTGGGATGCAACCATCCATCAATGTATATCTCAAATACTCATAGAAATCTCTTCAATGAACCTCAGTCCCACAATAGAATCTTCTCCAACGTACACCCAAAAAAGAGGTGATCTATGCGAGTGACAATATAGAGCCTTGAAAGGAGAAATTTTTATAGACAACTGATAAATGTGGATAAGAAAACTCAACTAATCCAAGATTAATAAACCAAGATCCACCACAATATAAGACATAGGCACTGTTCTTATCCTCTCGGATATGAATTGCATACTCTATCTGACCATCATTATATGGATGGTAAGTTGTACTCAACATGTCCTGAGTCCCCATACCCTATTAATGATACATCCAGGATCTAGAAGTATACATATTTCTCCTGTCTAAATTAATGGTTGAACAAACCCCATGTAACCTCACTATATCTTGTACATATAGCGTAACCAGATCTTCAAATTTAATGGTTCCCCTCTTCAAAACAATTTGATCTGAATTTTTAAATGGATCAATCATTACCCATACAATATTCCTTACTCAAAGAGTTTTTGGTAATCCAACAAAAAACCTTGGAAAACCCTATCCCATTTCCAAACCAACACTAGAAGAGGCTGAAGAAAACCTGATGGCTTCAGATATTCTTACCTTACATGATAAAGGGTGTAAAAGCGGGACACATAATCAGTAATGTCCCTCTTCATACCTGGCCACCAGAATCACTATCTCATGTAATAATACGTATTAATATTTCTCAGATAAATGAAACATGAAAAACCATGAAATTCAACCCAAACTGATCTCATCACAGATTCCATGATGATAAACTGATTCCCAAAACCTACAAAACCATATGAATAGAGAGACAAAGCAGGAAAATTCTTCCCACCATATAGGGTTTTACTAATTACTCTAAAATAATCATCCAAATTATTACCCTTTTTAATAGACTCATGGAGAGATCATTATAACTGAACACTTTCCAAAACAATAAATAAAACATCCTTTTAAGAATCAATATTAAATAGATAAAAAATCCCCTAAAGGTAAAGCACTTCCTTATAATCTAGAACAACCTACTATGGAAAATTCCATCAAAGAGTCAATGCAATTACAATACCCATCTCCTTTGTGTGGTTGATATCAAATTCAAACATCTAAATTTATTCTACCCATCTTCTCTGTATGATATTCACGTCTTTCTGATAAATGATATAGCACAAAAAGTTACGGTGAAAAAAAATAGTGATCCCTATCCCAAAAATATATTGTCTCTAACACATAATAACATCTTTAAATGATTGAAACTATAAATCATAATTGGGTAAATAATTATCAAGTGGTCAGCGTTTAAGAGAGCCATAAGAAACCACATGATCGTCCTTCATGAGAACACAAAACAAACCAATGAACGAAGAATCATAGAAAACCCATACCCTTACCAAGCCTAGGTAAGATCTGGATATGAGTTGATGTTAGAAGTCATTTCACCTCATTAAAATAATATTGACACTTCTCATCCCATGTGAAATTTTCCCCTTTACTAGTAATATCATTCAAAGGTGATTAAAACTTTTATAAATACTTCACAAATCATTGGTAGCATCTAGTAATACCAATGAATCTTCAAATCTAAAACAAATTCTCTTGTGCTTACTATAGAAATATGACCTTCACCATCTTAGGATCTATTGATATTTCATGCCCATAAGTCATTTTTCTCAATAACATTACTTATTAATCAATAAATTTTGTTTATAAATATTTCAATATAAATGGAGACTCCTCATGATTTCTAGAGAGAAACAAAAATGGGGCATGTTCCCACACTGTAATATCAAATAAACCATAACTCAACCATGAACACTGCTAAAAAGTGTCAAGATACTAAAAAATATTCAATTCATAAAAGTAATAAAAAATGTAGGAGTGTTATTCAAACCAAACAGGATCATAAGGTATTTTTAATGGCTATACCTACTCCCAGATGTAATCTTTTATATATCAGACTTCCGAAATCTGAGTTTATGATAACCCAACCAATGATCTATCTTACAAAACAACATTTCCCCATTTAAATGATTAAACATATCATCCAAATGAGTATAAATACACTTGTTATTAAACTTTACCCAGTTCAACATCCAAAATTTTAAACACAATCAAACTAAACCATCTTCCTTCAGCTCTATTGGGTCTATATAATAAAAATGTATCAAAATATATAATATACAAAGAATAAGGCCAATCCTAAAATACACTTCTATATCTAGAGGACTCCTAGATAAATCTTATAGGAATATTTTAGGAAAATTCTTGATAATAGTGGGAAGATAAATAACAAAGAAACATCATCAGGATCCACTACTACAACAGAATACAGGATCCTCAACTCTAATAAAGAAGGATTAGAACTACCTATCCTTGGATCCCACTCTCCTTGAAACACCCATGATCTCCCATAGGATGCATGAAATGATAAAAACCAATTATAAAAATCAACATCTTCTCTATGAGAAACAATCTAATCCATCCCAATGAAGATGTCAAAAACATTTAGATCAATTATAAGAAAATCACATACTATCTATGCATCATCCATTGGTAGTTTACAAGATTGACCCCAAAACCACTTCTATTTCCTCTACACAAGAGGTGTCTCTAACACAATAAAAATACATGAGATCCATTTGAATTTTATGTATATCAAGAAAATGTCCATATATAAATGTGTGGGAAACACTAGTTTCAAAAAAATAAATCCCTATATAGGATTCCAAAAACACGGTACCTCTCAATATTATTGGACCCATATATACCTCTATCAAAAAATAATCAAATGAAATAATTTTCTTCACTCCAATGGCCTATGGCTAGAGACTTATATTATTTTAAGCAATATTCTACATTGTAGTATCCTTTTGAGATGATGATCCCAGATCGTATCGAGGTGTAGAAATATCCTAATAGAAACTTTTTTGATGACCATAACATCCCAAACTATTTCAAATATTTAAAGGTGAGAGAAAAGAATTCTATGTGGGTCTGACATTACAACATTATTATAAATTTAGAGGTCACACTTCTGGTTACAATGAGAAGTGATGAAGAATCTTTCTACGAAGAACAACATACAACACTCCTATAATGATCAAATAACTTCCTCCATTTCCCTAAAAGGACATCAAATATAACACTAGGTGGAATAGAAGGGGAATATTATCTGACCTTTCCTTCTACATTCATTTCATTCATTATATCCTTATCAACAATCACTGTAAAGGTTAAAAGAATCAAAAAAATCATGAGATCTAATATTCGGTCATAAATCATGTACGTATATATGATCTTTTAGTTGGTCATTCATTGCAACCTCTGGTGAAAATACAAACCATCTTTAAAAACTGATTGGGTTTTTCCAACAATAAGGGAAATCACTATTTCAAAGAGAGGAACTCTAGAGAATTCGTCATCATTAGTGACTATAGAAAAAACTACTTGATGAAGAGAGTCTTGAAACACTACTATTACAATCCCACACGCCTATCCACAAAAAAGATCAAATCCCAACTCTGCTTATTAGGACCTTCAGGTCTGAATGCCACACACATTTTATTGCTATTCTTAAGTGTCTCTTGGATTTCAAAGATATGATTGATATTTTAAACCAATTTTTCTCATATTGATGTTCAATTGTATATTGAAGGTATGGTGGATTCTCACACATGAACTCACTTTATTGATCTTTGTATCTTACAACTACTCGATATATCCCAGTGACAATGTTCTGGACATGTAGTATATTCTATTGAAAAATATGAACTACTCGTTTTATTTTCTCAATAAAATTATGATCTATTGTTGGAATCCTAAGAAGATTATCATTTGAACCCTCTATTGGAACCCATGGAATATCTCTCATAAGAAAAAAATTGAACACCAAAGTAGAAGAAGTGATCATAAAATAGAATATTCTTAGTTAAAACCTAAAGATACATGAAAATAAATATTAAAATCATTAAATCAATTCATGAAATAGTATTCCCTATATCCCATGATAACTTGAGTCTCATCATGGTAAGAGCTGGATAGCCACTCACCAAAATAGACTTCTCATGTCCCAAAAATCATATCTCTAGTAAACAAAATTCCCCAACAAAAAGAATCATGGGGGAAACACTCATCTGATGCCAAACTATGATGATCTAGACCTAGATACCCTCTCATAATATTACTCTACCTAAATTTATATATACCCAAAGGGCATTCCTGATACCCATGGGATTGCAACTAGCACCCGAGTGACAATAAAAAATAGAGGTAAAAATTTCACCCAACCTAAATAAAGAAAACATGATATATATATATATATAATGAAATAAAAAAATAAAAAATTAATATATAAGCCAATTAAGATAGAGAAAAATATAATTAATAAAACTAGTACTATAGAAAAACAATCTCCTATAGAAATTTCCAACTAATATGGATTAGAAAAATAAAATAACTACTATAATAGTTTCCTTTTGATAGCTTAGGAAAACCCACACCATCTCATTATCCTTCTACCCAAGCCCATTTGAAAGAAAACCTCACTGACTCACTATAGTACCTTTCCATTCTATACATTGAAAGTCATAACATAGTCAATGCACTGCCAATGGGGTGAATATGGCCTGATCTAACATCCTCAGCAGTATCCCACCAAGATATTCAATATCAATTCTCTGAACAAAAATCTATCCATGCTCAACATTAAATAAAACAAGTCATGATATATAGTTTAGCATAATTTTTATATCAAAATCATGGGAAAACAATTTAATTTCCCATTTTCTAGATTTCCTAAAAAATTAGGTAAAATACTTTCCAAAATTTTCAAATACATATATCAAAGTACATATATCAAATCAAACCAAATCGTGTATAAAATTTCATAAAAAAACAATGGATGTAAATTCAAAACAAAACAAGCCAAAATAACCCAAATAATCCAAACAAATAGGTAAGATCATTCCTAGGATCACACTGGGCTAGGATATCTAGAACACACATACACAAATATATATAATTTCACCTACATCAAGCCTCCATAAATATCCATTAGTTATATAGAGTAGAAAAATACCCCATAAAGTGAACCCCCCCAATAGGTCTAATATGTCCTAAGAACCATAATCCTAGGTAGTAGAGGAACCCCACATTAGTGAACTACTTGATAGTGGATGAGGATTAATAATACACCTTCCACCTAATTACTCAATGCTTCTCAGGTACTCTATTTTTAATACCAATTAATAAAACCATTTCATCAAAATCATGTATTTAAGACTATTTTAGAAAACCATTTCACAATTCATTGAAAATAATTTCTATTTACCAAAACCATGGTAAAACCATATTTTCTGAAAAACTCATTTCCACACACACAAATTAAATCATTCAATAATTCCATTACATTTAAAAAACAATAACTAAAAATAGTGAAATGTAATTTACCAACATAGAATAGATGCAAAACCACTTACCTCAAAACGTTGATCGAATACACCTATAACCAGATCCACTAATAGTAAGAACACAACAATAACAATTTTCTTCAATAATGTACACCCACCATACCAAAACTAAAAAATAAATAGACCCCAGTGGATGATATAAAAATAGATCTATAAATAACCAAGAGAAAAATTATCTCAAATCAACGAATTTGATAATAAAATTCCACAAAACTACCATGATCAAATTTAATGATAATGTAGAAGTGATTACTCACCCAGTGTGATACTTTACACAACCTTGAAGATAAAACTGCAAAAAAAATTGATCTGAAAGGACTGGAGGTTCCCAAAATAATTGAATAATGCTTCTTGTTTGAGAAGTAATATGGATATGAATGAAGGAAATAGAAATAATATGTTCGACACTGTAAAATCCCAACTCGCGATGACTAAACAACGTCTCAGACCATTACACATCACGTAATCCATCAGGTCTATATATTCTGAAGAACTATTTAACTTTTTTCATAAACATCAATCTTCTAACATTACAGGGTGTGTGAATATCGCTTGTTTTTTACTACATTCATATTTTGTACCAAGATCATGTCTTCTTACCTAAAATAATTACATGGTATGTATTTTTTCATATAGTCTGTAAAAAGACTAGTTTTTATATGAAAAATCCAAACTCCCATGATCATTCTCTGAACATAGGGATACAACCTCCACACTATCACATGTTTAATCATATACTCCATTAATTCAAAAAAAACATCGATCCTTGATCTTTAGTTCATTTTCTATAGTAAACTCTCTCCATCCTCAGTAGTCAAAAATGCACAAATTAAAGAGGAAAACAATTAAAGAAATAAGAATTACTTGATATATGACAATAAGATGTTAAAAATATTCCCTTTGGGGTTTTCACCCTTATTTACTATTTTTCTTAATCCCTATCAAATTGTTGTATATTGGAATAGATTTTATTTCATGGAATCCACATTCTCTATACTTCACTAATATTTTAATAAAAAATCATACACTTAGACTTATTTATTTGGTTTTCAATAAATTATTGTAGTTCTAATATCTTAAAATTATAAGTCCTTTATCTAAATCCAACTATAACTACCAAATATTTTCAAATATAGAAATTCAAGATTTTAAAAATTATTATCCAATAAATAAAACCTAAAGTTCTAGAGGCCTAATATCATTAGAAGACTAGGTTCAAAAAACATAAAAATAAACAAAAATACATAATATTTATTTTATTATCTATAATGAACTCTTAAATCAATTTGATATCCTAAAACTACATAGAATAAGTGGAGGAATATGTAAAAGAATGGTGGGATCTATACATACTAGTAAAGGAATAAACTTGCTAACAAAGCATAACATATTAGTTAGAAAGAATAATATTATGTCATAAAATACAAGGCTTATAGATAATCATTTAAACGTATAAAATAACGAATGTGGAATCAAAATATCATCAAATCATAGGAAAGTGGTTTCAATATATTAAATGACATATCCATGAGTCATTTCTAACTTCCAAGACAACATCGCATAGTGGAAAGAGTACCATCAAGGATTAAGTTTACTCCATAATACCATAAATACTTTCTCATGAGAGATAAACATTTCCCAATGCATTATAGCACTATCTGAGTGAACCCATCATAACATGTACATGATTTTTTGTGTCATTGGAGTAAATAAATTATAAGGCATTGACATAAGAATTACCCATGGAAATAAATGATTTTCATGATCATGCCTCGTATCATAATCAATATAGATATCTTAAAGGTTCTAATGTGAAAAAGGAATTTAATATTATGGATGTAAATATATGAGTATATAACTATATGTAAAAAATATTGTGTTAATTTGGTATTAAATGATTTAAATTATAATTACATTAAATAATTAATGTATAGACAAGTTCCCCATAATCGAGATTGAAATTAGAGAAGGATTTTAAGAAATTAACTTAAGTCATGTATTACCACGTAAAAGTAAGGGAGAAGAAGATTGACGTATATCTAAGTGATATATATAATGAATTTATAATCATATATTAATGTTTAATAGTGATTAAACTGAAATATAGAGATGAATTTTATAACCCAAAGAAAAAAGGTGGTTCGGTGAGATCCCATAACTTATGTTCTATAATCATTTTTCACTTCCTCTTAATTTACTAAATAAAAATAAATAAATAAATTAGTTATGAAAATTTTTTGTCTATATTTTATTTACTATAATTTAATTATACTCATTTATATCAATTTTATTGAGATATTATGAGTAATTTCATTGTATGTATGGCATTCATTTCATGGTTCCATGGTCGAATCATTTTAGGATAGTTATTTATGTTCACATAAAATGGGACTAAAAATTTTAAAGTTAAATTAAATGGTATTATTATACTTATATAAATTGAAATTATCTAAAATACCAACATCTCTCTTGATATAGGGATTGGTTTTTAGTAATAATGTTAATATTATATGGTTAATTCATTTAGGTAGTTTTATTATACATTGCAAACTAGACTAATTTTACCCCATAAATATATTAAAATAAAATATGAAATAATATATAAAATAATTATAAAAATAATACTTAACAATTATAATATTATTATAAACAACTTTGAAGGTGGTGTAGAAAAAATTAAGTATCTTGTTCACGGAGGTGGGGAACCAAAAATATTAGTAACAACGCATTGTTTTAGAAACAACAAAAGGTGGGGTAGTAGATGAATATATCATTAACAAAATAATATTAATGTTTAATTGTGAAAAAATATTCATTATGGTGTACTGGATGAGATATGTGAGGATAAGGTATAAGATGTAATGAATTTAAAAGAGTTAAATATATAATATTATCTCTTAAAGGTCGACTCATTTAAATACTCATTAAGGAACCCAGAATTGGCCTTTTAGTGAGACCAGTAGAACTATGAAATGTGGTTGTGGATTGGAGAGGTAATTTGTCATAAATTGGACATGATACAAGGCATATATGTTGTGAGGAGAAGGGGTTGTGAGGGGTGGTACTTATAAACGGTGAAAAGGGGTTTTTTCCTTATAAAATTCTTTAGTTTATTACTTTAGATCAACACTACCAATATTGATTATTAATTGGTAATTATAGAGTAAATAGTGAATGTGTGTTCAAATTAATGGGTTCTTACAAAAACCATGTCTCAAAAAAATCATGTATTTTTCTTATAATGCAAAGTATTGATTTTTTTTGTATTTCACTAGTCACCAAAACAACATGTATTTTAAAAAATCACCATAAATTCACCCAAACCATTTCATGAGGTTTATATTAAAAAAATTAAATTCATTTGATGAAAATAATTTTATAAATATGAGAAATTTAAATTTTAAATAAATTCCACATTTATTTGAAAATTTCTAATTTTAATATTATGTCCATTTTTATGACTATTTTAAAAATTATGTATGATCTCATGAAATTATATTTTAATTATTGAAATATATAATACTACTAAAATGTAAATTAAAACATTTACATCTTACAAGAATTTAAACACATGAGTAATGTTTTTTAAAATATTTATTTTATTAGAACATGACATAAGTATATAATATTTTCATTTTATTAGATATCTAAATATTATTATACACTTATATATATATGAATACAATTATAACAATCGGACTATTATTCCTAATAGTTAGATTACTACTACAACGGTCAGGTTTCCATTGAAATTTTTTGATTACTATTCCAATTATCAAATTTTTGGAATCCATATAGTTTCTTTTCACCTATACAAACTCCATATTTCATTAATTATTCATTATATTATATTTCACCTCAAGGTTATATAGTTTTTCATTTTTAAAATTTGTATTCCATGAAAAATATTCTTCTTCATTACTATAGTGTTGTTCTTGAGTGTGGTTATTCTGGTGGATTATGCATATCCTAATTTTCTAATTATAGTAAAATTATATTATATTTATTTATCAAAATATAATATTTTAAATTCTCATGGTAATATTTATTATCCAAATATAATGATCAAAAAATTATAATAAAATTTAATTGGTTTTATCGTTTGGTTAAGGTGATTTATTAAATATGACACATTAGAATATAAATTTCATCGATATAATTTGAGGTCGTTATAAGAAACCAATGAATATGATGACAATATATAGACCTATCATGTAAATTATTGAAAAGTAAATTTGGATTATATAAACACTATCTATATTAATTTTGGGCATGTTTGGGAGAAACTAGCTGCTAAAATAGCTTGATAGCTATTATAAAAGAAACGAAAAGTTTTCTGGATATTTTATTATCTAATATATAGTACATCATAAATACCTAAGATTTATTAAAGAATATTTTAATTAGATTAAATGATTTTTTAATTTTTAAATATTTCTAAAGAAAAATAATTTCTGTAAGAGATTTCAATTGGATTCTAAGAGTAACTCTCAAAAATCCAACATAAACAATGGTAGTGTACTAAAGACCCTTTATATAAAAACAGTAATTAATTAAATTCATTAGGGTAAATGGAAATTTATAAGGGTTATCTGTCACGACCTGTCCTCGGGGCCCATGCCATGACTACCCCAAGCCCTCCTTCCATAGGCCAGGGCCTGGTGACTAGAACCAAAGGCATAAATCTTGATAAAAAGGGAAGGAATTGCCTTTATAAAGTAAACAAACACCACAGAGTACGCAAGATGAGTAAACACTAAGTAAACTGAATACAAAAGTAAGTGCTGAAAAGTAAATGGGCCAGAATACAAACCCAACTGAAAGTAATGTACAACTGAAATAAAAGTACAACAACTGAAAAGTAAAGCAGGGAGTCTGAGCCGTCCTCTGGAAATCCCACCTGAATAGTGGGTACAGATATTCTCCTCTGCTCCCCGGCTCCAACTGTCCGCTCCGAGTACGTCCCATCCAGTGATCCACCACCAGGTACCGTCCAGCTCCACGAGCTCCCACCTCGATCAGCGATGTCCATCGTCTGCATCCAACACAATGTATTTCGGGCATAGCCCATGCAGGGGTGAGTATACGCTACTCAGTAGGGACCCCAAGACCCCCGATGGTCTCCCAGAATCCATAAAGGATAAACCACAAAAGAAAGATACAATCACAAAGTAATAACCAACTCTACTTAGGTATATACTCATACATATACCTAAGTCATCTATTCCAGCTCGGCTCCAGCACACGAGCTCAAATACAACCTAGTCCACACAGGAAAACATAACCCATTCTATATAGGAATTCAAAACCCAATCCACACAGGAAAGCACAACCCGATCTACACAGGACAACAAAACAATCATATCGAAGATATTGATTGAAAGTCAAGACTCAGCTCACACAGGTATACTTCTTCGTAAGATGATAGAGATGATCAGGTGTAGCCACTGATTCATCTAATCTGTCGGACCCACATAGGATACAAGACCAGCTAACTTGTCGGACCCACAAAGGATACAAGACCAGCTACTCTACCGGACCCACATAGGATACAAGTACAGAGTCAAATACTGTCGGACCCACGTAGGATACAAGAATAGTAGTCAAGTACTGTCGGACCCACATAGGATACAAGAACAGTAGTCATCACCGTCGAACCCACGGAGGATTCCAGTATGGTCATCATTGCTGCCAAACCCACGGAGGATCCCAGTACAGTCATCATCGTCATTGCAGTCGCAGCCAGCTCTACGGTTCATGCACACAGCATGCTCGATTCCAGGAGGGTCCACTCCACGAGCCAAGTGGGTCGATACATCAACTGACACATAGTCCGAAGTTGATGTATCCCAAAGTTCCATCTCGATAATAGGAACTCAACGTGACAGACGGCGCGTCAATCGGACGCTCGGTCTGAGAGTTATTGGCTTTTTTGTCCCAGGGGCCCGGTTGGTTTTTAAGTCAAAAGAAACCCGACCATACTACAACTGCATCCAAACCTCGATCAGAGTAATCCAAAAGAACCGTCTCACTAAGAGGAATCCAACAAAGTCGACAGCATGTCAATCGGATGTCTGGAGCTTAAGTTATAAGTGTTTCCGCTCCGAAGGCCCGGTTAGTTTTGTGTTTGAGGCAACCCGTCCATACCCAAAGTTCTTCTAAAACTTTAGTGTAATATACCAAAACGACCATCTCGATCCAAGGATCGCTACGCAACTCACATTGCATCGATCGGATGTCCATAGCCCAAGTTATGGGTGTTTGGACGGATCTGTCTGAAAATAGGGGGTTTGGGCCCGGTCCGACCCGGCCCAATACCCATGGGTCGGCCCGAACTGGGTCGACCCGGCCCGAATGGCGCGACTCGGCCTAGCCGGTGTGGCCCGACCGGGCGCGGGGGGTCTTTCCTGGTGCGGTCGGCCCGGCCCGGTGCGGGCGGTCCGGACTGGGCGCCCGCGCGCTGAGCGGACGCGGGGGGGGGGGGGGGGTGCTACCCCCCTTGATTTATAAACAGCCGGCAATTTATGGTCGGCCTTAACCGAACTCACGGGACCCGCAGGGTCCCGCCTCCAGCTGGCTCCAACGGCCGGCTCAGCCGGCCGCTTCCATGAACCACCGCGGCCATAGGTCACAGCTCCTTCCATCCGGCGTCGCACCCCTCCGCCACGGCCCGCCCTGGCCAGGGCCCACCTCAATGTTCCGGCGCCGCGCGACGGCACCGCGCTCCATCGTCGTGGTTCTCTCGTTCCCGCGTGGTGAAACGGCACCGCGTCGCCTTCATCCAATCCACAAGAAAATTCAATAACAAAAAGGGGAGGAGTTTCGACCGGGTTCATGCGGTCCGACCTCCTCCTGTTATCCTGATAATAGGTGGCTTAGAATTAACCATGAACGTAAATTAATAATTCATGAATGATGAACAACCCCTACCTCGAAGAAGTTCGCAGAAGCTAGCATCATGGAAAACGGCGTCGCGAGATGAAGCTCTGTATACGTCGATGGAGAACGTCCAAGGAGGAAGCAGCGTCTCCCTTTCTTTGACATGGAGAGAAGATGGAACAACATACGTCCAAGAAGGGAACATCATCACACACCGGCTGCAGAGAGAAGAACAGACAGCTCGTCGATCTCTCCTTGCGGTGACGGTGTTCTTCATCGAAGTCTTGGAATTCTTCGCGTTATTCAAACTTAGATTATTCTCTCCCAAAGTTCTCTCACAACAAAACCAACCCCAAATAAAATAAGGTTCATCCTTATTTTATTAACTCATTCCATGAATTCCAAATATTCAAAATTCAAACTCTTAATTAAATTAAATTAATAGCTTTAATCAAACAATTTAATGTGAGAGTTTACCTGCATTAGTAACGGGAAGAGGTTGAGTTACAAATAAAATTCTAGAGGGGGGTTTAATGGGGTTTTAGAAAAATTAAAGGTGGTGGGGGCTCATATGGGCCCCACCCCAACTTCCTCACAACTTTCTTTCCCATAACACTTAAACCATCAGTGGTGTAATAAAAATATAATTGTAAAACAACTATATTTTTATTCTTCACATTTTTAACAACTCCTCCTGAGCAAACGAACCTTCCGAAAAGGTGTTCCTAAGAAATTATCGGTGATGCGGTTTCATCAGTGCCCTCGGATTTCGATTCTGAGCACCAGTTCAAAAGTTAGGAAAAACCCGCTCGTTCATTCACTGGACGTACCCGAGCTAAACTTCGTTAAATTATTCCAGGCACACTGGGCCTCGGAATCAGGTGCCGTCAGAAACTGTTTACTCATAAAATGCCAAAGAATTTAAGAAAAAAAATTCATTGAAATTTATAGGTCTTTACATTAGTCCCACCTCAGGGCTTTATCTCCCCATAAAGATACATTACAAACTAGGGGAACAAATGGGGGTACTGAGCACACATCTGAGCCTCCCGCTCCCAAGTTCTCTCTTGGAGGTTCCCGTGTTTCCACCGGATGCAAACTAGAGGAATCGACCACCCACGTAGGACCTGCTTTTTTCGATCCTCAATCTCCACCGAGACCTCCGCAAAAGTCACCCCATCATCAATGTCCAGCTCCCCATGGTCGATGATATGCGTCGGGTCATGCGCGTATCTCCTCAGGTGAGATAAATGGAATATGTCATGCACCCGGTGCAATTGAGGTGGTAGAGCCAGGTGACAAGCCACCTCGCCTACCCTGATGAGAACCCGGAATGGTCCGATAAAGCGCGGAGATAACTTGTCGCCCCGGCCAAATCTCCATAATCCACATCGAGGTGAGACCCGTAAGAAAACGTAGTCACCATCCTCGAACTCTAGTGGTCTCCGCCTCCTGTCAGTATAAGACTTCTGTCGGCTCTGAGTTGTCCTCATCTGCTCCTGGATGACTTGGACCTTCTCTGTCATGGCCTGGACCATCTCTGGTCCCACAAGTGCTAAATCCCTAGGTTCTGTCCAGCACAGAGGTGATCTTCAAGGTCGGTCTTACAATTCCTTGTATGGTTCCATCATGATGGTCGAGTGGTAGCTGTTGTTGTAAGCAAACTCTATCAAAGGTAGGTTATCCTCCCATATACAACCAAAGTCGAGGACACATGCACGGAGCATGTCCTCGAGAGTCTGAATAGTCCTCTCCGTCTGACCATCCATCTGAGGGTGAAAGGCTGTGCTCAGACATAGTTGTGTCCTGAATGCATCCTGCAACCCCTTCCAAAGCTGGGAAGTAAAGAGAGCATCTCGGTCGGAGATGATAGATTATAGAACACCATGAAGTCGTACAATCTCCTGATTGTAGAGGCATCTAATGATCTCCACTGATCTCTACTCTCTGATGGGTAAAAAGTGGTCCGACATGGTGAGTCGGTTGACAATCACCCAAATGGAGTCGTGACCTCTGGAAGTACGTGGAAGTCCAGTCACAAAATCCAAATATATCCCATCCCACTTCCACTCCGGGACCTCCAAGGGTTGTACCAAGCCTGCTAGTACCTGGTGCTCTGCCTTCACCTACTGGCAGGTGAGGCATCGAGAAATGAACTCTGCCACAGTCTTCTTCATACCCAGCCACCAGTGCTGTCACCTGAGATCCTGGTACATCTTCGCCACTCCTGGATGTACCGCTAAAGGGGAAGTGTGAAACTCTCTTAGCACCTCCTCCTGTAACACAGCTGGTACCATGCTACGCCCTCTGAAAAAGACGACGTGCTCTCCTCCTACAGAGAATCCATCATGTGATTTTCCTGAGGATATCTGTGCATGCCGCGTCTCATAGTCAAAGTCCCCACGTTGTGCCTCTCTAACCTGCTGAAGAAGTAGAGGTGTGACTGTGAGCGACTGAAGGAAGGATGCCCCATCTCTATCCATGAAGGATATCTTCAAAGCATCTAGCTGCTCTGTCACCTCTCCAAGTAGCTGAATTCCCGTCCTCCTGCTGAGAGCATCGTCTACTACGTTCCCCTTTTTAGGAGTATAGACTATCTCAAAGTCATAGTCCTGGAGGAACTCAAGCCATCACCGCTATCTCAGGTTCAGGTCCTTCTGTGATAAGATGTACCTGAGACTCTAGTGGTCAGAATAGACTGTAAAGCTCTCACCCATCAGATTGTGCCGCCACATCTTCAGAGAAAAGACCACTGCTGCTAACTCCAGGTCATGGGTAGCATAGTTCTACTCATGCTGCCTTAATTGTCGTGATACATAGGTGATCACTTCCTGCTCCTACATCAGGACACACCCAAGTCTGGTCCATGATGCATCATAGTAGACTTCATACCCTACTCCCTCCTCTGGTAGCCTCAAGATAGGGGTGCTGGTCAATCCTTGTATCATCTTCTGGAAGCTCTGATGACATCTATCTGACCACACGAAGGGTTTCCCCTTCTTCTTCAAAGTTGAAATCGGTTCTGCAACTCTGGAATGTCTGGCACAAACCTCTGATAGTACGCAGCTAGACCCAAGAAACTCCGCACTTCTGTCACACTCCTGGGTGGCTCCCAAGCTAGCACTTCCTCGATCTTCACAGGTTCCGCCGCAACTCCCACCTCAGAGATGACGTGCCCCAAGAAGTGGACATCATGTATCCAAAACTGACACTTAGAGAGCTTACCATAAAGCTGGTTCTCTCAGAGTGTGTCTAGTACAACCCGAAAGTGGTAGGCGTGCTCCTCCTCAGTAGTCAAGTATATCAATATGTCGTTGATGAAGACCACGACAAATCGATCGAGGTAAGGCTGGAATATCCTGTTCATGAGACTCCTGAATACTGTTGGAGCATTAGTTACGCCAAAAGGCATAACCTAGAACTCATAGTGGCCATACCAACATCTGAAGGTCGTCTTCTGCACATCCTTGTCTCGAACACTGAGCTGATGATATCCTGACCTGAGGTCTATCTTCGAGAACCACTGTGATCCCTTGATCTGATCGAAGAGGTCGTCAATCCTCGGTAGAGGATAATTGTTTCTCATGGTCACCTGGTTCAGGCGATGGTAATCAACAAACAGACGCAAGCTCTCGTCCGCCTTCTTGGTGAACAAAATCTGGGAAGCCCAGGGTGAAACACTGGGTCAGATGAATCCCTTGCCCTGCAAGTCCTCCAGCTATACCTGTATCTCTCGAAGCTCAGCAGGAGCCATCAGATATGCTGGAGTGGATATCGGAGTTTTCCCGGGGTATAGGTTAATATAGAAGTCTACCTGTCTACGATAAGGTAGTCTTGTAACGTCATTAGGGAAAACGTCTGCATACTGATCCACCACTACAGGAAAACTCAGACTCTGCACGTCAACTGCTCCTAGGATGAGGCTATCCAAATAATTAGTGATCGGTTGTACTCTTATCTGTGTGAGTACATCCTATGATGCAAAGGATCCCTTCTCACCAGTGAAGGTGAACCTGCTCCCATCGGTGCGGACACACCGCACTATGCGCCTAATCCAGTCGATCTGAGCATGGACTGTAGATAACCAATTCATGCCCAAGATGACGTCGTAAGTCCTCGATGCCACTATAAGAAGATCCCCGCTGAAGCTCTCGCCTCCTAGAGTAATATCACACTGCCGGAACCAGTGCGTAATCGTCGAGTCCGCTCCCGTAGGAGTGTCTAGCTGTAAAGATCGAGCCAACAGCTCCGTTAGAATCTCCAAGCTCCGAACAAGGGCAGCAGCAATAAAATAATTACTCACTCCTGTGTCTATAAGAACTGAAGCAAGGGTGTAGTAGACACAAATAGTACCTCAAATCATCTCTGGTGTGCCGTGGTCATAGGCCTCTACTGCTTGAAGCTGAGTCTTCCTCTGTATGTTAGCTCCCTGTGGTCAAGGTGGACCTCCTGGTGGTGGTGGGGGTAGAGCCTCAAAGTGTCGCCAACCACCTGCTGCTCGGCTAGCTCCTCTGCCTCGTCCGCCTGCTCTTTGCGGACTGCCTCGTTCGAACCTCTGCCTCTGCCTGGGTGGTCCCTCAACCATCTGATTCTCCTCTGCATGGCGGGTCGTGCAGTCACGAGCCATGTGGCCCTGCCCGCCGCATACATAGCACTGTATGATCCTCAGAAGGCTGGATCTACGTCATGTGCCCCGCACCTCTGAGCCACTATCCTGGGGTCTTCCGCCAGATGTTCTGGTCCACTTGGACCCCTGAGTCATCTGTAGACTTCCAGCTGTAGAAGACTCAGCTACATGCCACCCTGTGGTAGGTCTCGCTGCTGGTGTAGGCTCAGCAAGAAAGCTCTCTATGAGAAGGGCTCGCTCCAGTACTCCTGCCTGCGTCGGAATGATGAGGGAGATCATCGATGCCCTGATCTCATGCCTCAGTCCCTGCTCGAAGGTCCGGGCCTGGAAGAATGGGTCTCGTACCATGTTCGTCGAATAGCGTGAGAGATCGGTAAATCTCGCCGAGTACTAGGCTACCGCCATACTGCCATGCCACAGCTGTAGTAGCTCCTAAATGCACACCGCACGGAGGGTGGCTGGGACGAACTCTGAGAGGAAGAGGATCTCGAAGTCCATCCAAAAGAGAGATGCCTCGTCGTGCAGCTAGAGCATCAGGATCCACCATCTTCCTACTACTGCGTGCAGAAGACTCACTGCAAGGATCACCGTGAGGTCAGCTGGTGTCCCTACTAACCTAAAAACTAGAACAAAAGCCTCCAGCCAATCCTCGGCTGCCTGAGGGTTTGTCTCCCCGTGGAACTGGGGCGGTCTCTGACGCTGAAACTCATGTAGTGCACTAAGGCGACATGCACTCTCAACGGCTGGGGCTGGTGCCATCTGTGGATCGGCGGGTAGAGGTACCGCTGGTTCCCTTGTTGTAATAGGGCCCTGCATTGAGGCCTCGTCGCTCGGTGGGTTATCGTCTCACACAAATCTCGGAACCCTAGCTGGCTGTCGTCGTGGGGCCATCCTGAAAAGAGGCAGGTGTGCCATGGTCAATACAGTGTACTTGGTGAGCTGACACAAAGTAATCATAAAGAAAACTTTTTAAACACACATGCAATCAATGTTTTCGTGCAATGAGTCGGAAATCAGAAGTTAGGGTCCTGGTGTATGGATACGTCGGCCGCCACACCAACACTGGACTCCCTGAACTAATAACCACACTCAATACCTTAACACTATTGCTTCACATAGAATAAATATCAGAGTTCTAAGTTCTACGGTAGAACCGAACTCCTCTGATACCAATTTGCCACGGCCCGTTCTTGGGGCCCGTGCTGTGACTACCTCAAGCCCGCCTTCCATAGGCCAGGGGCTGGAGACTAGCTCCAAAGGCATAAATCTCGATAAAAAGGGAAGGAATTGCCCTTATAAAGTAAACAAAAACCACAGAGTACGCAAGATGAATAAACACTAAATAAACTGAGTACAAAAGTAAGTGCTGAAAAGTAAATGGGCCAGAATACAAACCCAACTGAAAGTAATGTACAACTCAAATGAAAGTACAGAAATTGAAAAGTAAAGCAGCGATTCCGAGCCATCCTCTGGAAATCCCACCTGAAGGGTGGGTACAGATAGTCTCTTCTGCTCCCCGGCTCCAGCTGTCCGCTCCGAGTACGTCTCGTCCAGTGATCTACCTCCAGGTACCGTCCAGCTCTACGAGCTCCCACCTCTATCAGCGTTGTCCGTCATCTGCATCCAACACAACGTAGTGCGGGCATATCCCATGCAGGGGTGAGTATATGCTACTCATTAGGGACCCCGAGACCCCTGAAGGTCTCCCAAAATCCACCAAGTATAAACCAAAAAGGAAAGATACAATCACGAAGTAACAACCAACTCTACTTATGTATATACCCATACATATACCTAAGTAATCGTTTCCAGCTCGGCTCCAGCACACAAGCTCAAATACAACCCAGTCCACACAAGAAAACATAACCCATTCCAAATATGAATTTACAACCAAATCCACATAGGAAAGCACAACCCAATCCATAGAGGATAACAAAACAATCATATTGAAGATAGTGATTGAAAGTCAAGACTCAGCTCACACAGGTATACTTCTTCGTAAGATGATAGAGATGATCAGATGTAGCCACTGATTCATCTAAGCTATCAGACCCACATAGGATACAAGGCCAGCTAAGCTGTCGGACCCACAAAGGATACATGACCAGCTACTCTGCCGGACCCACGTAGGATACAAGTACAGAGTCAAATACTGCCAGACCCACGTAGGATACAAGAATAGTAGTCAAGTACTGACAGACCCACATATGATACAAGAACAGTAGTCATCACCATCGAACCCACGGAGGATTCCAGTATGGTCATCGTCGCTGCCGAACCCATGGAGGATCCCAGAACAGTCGTCATCGTCATCGCAGTCGCAGCCAGCTCTAGGGTTCCCGCACACATCATGCTTGATTCCGGGAGGGTCTGCTCCATGATCCAAGGGGGTTTATACATCAACTGACACGTAGTCCAGAGTTTATGTATCCCAAATTTCTATCTCGACAATAGGAACTCAACGTGACAGACGGCGCGTCAATCAGACGCCCGGTCTGAGATTTATTGGCTTTTTCGTCCCAGGGGCCCAGTTGGTTTTCAAGTCAAAACCAACCCTACCGTACTCCAAATGCATCCAAACCTAGAGTGTATTAAGCCAAAATAACCGTATCACTAAGAGGAATCCAAAAAAGTTGACGGAACGTCAATCAGACGTCCGGAGCTTAAGTTATAAGCATTTCCACCCCAAAGGCCCGGTTGGTTTCGTGTTCGAGCCAACCCGGCCATACCCAAAGTTCTCTGAAACCTTGAGTGTAATATACTGAAACGACCATCTCGATCCAAGTATCGCTACGCAACTGACGATGCGTCGATCGGAGGTCTGTAGCCCAAGTTATGGGTATTTGAACAGATCTGTCCGAAAATAGGGGGTTTGGGCCCGGTCCGACCCAGCCCAATACCCCATGGGTCGACCCGAACCAGGTTGACCTGACCAAGGTCCAGCCCGGCTGGCCTGGCCCAGCCCGGACGGTGCGGCCCGACCCGGCGCGAGGGTCTGGCCCGGCGCGGGCGGCCCGGCCCGGTGCGGCCGGTCCGACATGGGTGCCCGCGCGATGAGCGGACGCTGGGGGTGGGGGTGCACTGCCCACCTTGATTGATAAACAGCAGGCCATTTATGGCCAGCCTTAACCGAACCCGCAGGACCCGCAGGGTCCTGCCTCCAGCTAGCTCCAGCGGCCTGCTCAGCCGACCGCTTCCCTGAACCGCCGCGACCATAGGCCACCGCTCCTTCTGTCCTGCACGGCGCGACGACGTCACGCCCCTCCGCCGCGGCCCGCCATGGCTACGACCCTCCTTGGTGTTTTGGCGCGGAGCGATGGCTCCACGCTCTTCCGTCGTGGCCTACTCCTGGTCGCGGCCTCCTTCGGCCTTACCGGTGCGGCGCGACAGCGCCGCTCTCCAACGTCGTGGTTCTCTCGTTCCCGCGCAGTGCAATGGCACCGCGTCGCCTTCATCTAAGCCACAAGAAAATTCAATAACAAAAAGGGGAGGAGGTTCGACCGGGTTCGTGCGGTCCGACCTCCTCCCGTTATCCTGATAACAGGCGGCTAAGAATTAACCTTGAATTTCAATTAATAATTCTTGAATGATGAACAACCCCTACCTCGAAGAAGTTCACGGAAACTAGCATCGTAAAAAACGGTGTCGCGGGATGAATCTTCGTATACGTCGATGGAGAACGTCCGAGGAGGAAGAAGTGTCTCCCTTTCTTTGACATGGAGAGAAGATGGATCGGTGTACATCCAAGAAGGGAACGTCATCACACACCGGCTACGGTGAGAAGAAGAGATGGCTCGTCGATCTCTCCTTGCGGTGATGGCATTCTTCGTCGAAGTCTTGTCATTCTTCGTGTTCTTCAAACATAGAGTATTCTCTCCCAAATTTCTCTCACAACAAAACCAACCCCAAATAAAATAAGGTTCATCCTTATTTTATTAACCCACACCATGAATTCCAAATATTCAAAATTCAAACTATTAATTAAATTAATTGAATAGCTTTAATCAAACAATTTAATGTGAGAGTTGACCTTTATTAAAGAGGGGAAGAGGATGAGTTAAAAATTAAATTCTAGAGGGGGGTTTAATGGGGTGTTAGGGAAATTGAAGGAGGTGGGGGATCGTGTGGGCCCCACATCAACTTCCTCACAACTTTCTTTCCCATAACACTTAAAACATCATTGGTGTAATAAAAATATAATTGTAAAACAACTATATTTTTATTCTTCACATTTTTAACAACTCCTCTCGAGCAAATGAAACATCGGAAAAGGTGTTATTATGCAATTATCGGCGTTGCGGTTTCATCGGTGCCCTCAGATTTCAATTCTGAGCACTGGTTCAAAAGTTATGAAAACCCCGCTCATCCATTCACTGAAAGTACCTGAGCTAAACTTCGTAAAATGATTTCGGAAACACTAGGCCTCAGAATCAGGGGTCGTCAGAAACTGTGTACTAATAAAATCCCAATGAATTTAAGAAAAAAACATTCCTTGAAATTTACGGGTCTTTACATTATCTATGATTTCATAAAAGTGAATACAAATTATTTACAGTTTATGAACCCATATGATGATGTTATTGGTTAAAATATAAATAAGTTAAGTGACACATTAGTTTTTCTAGTGATTATATAATATTTCCTAAATGTCGCATTAAAATTCATAAGGTTCAATAGTTGATGAAATGTTAGAAAATGTTGGGGTTCATGGAGATGTGTAATGGTGATTCGGAGTTTCATAAGGGTGAGTTTATTTTTAGAAAGGGTCACTGATTTATTATAAGGGTCATAGTTGTGACCAATTTAATATTAAATAAATGAAGGGTTATGTAAGAATTATTTTAATAACGGAAGAGTTAGTTGAATATAAAAAATATTAATTTAAACACACAATAAGATGACAAGATAGGAAAATTGTTTCAGTGTTGTGACTCACACTTGTCGCATAAGTGTCGTCTAGTAAATAGTAGAAGTCAATTACTCTTAAAGAAATAGATACTATCAAGTAATTGAAAAATAGAGAGACTCACCCTGAGGAATTTGAGTTGAATTTAATACAACAAGATGATCATGGAATGTAATTTCATTAATGTTATATATTAAAATGATTGTTTTTAGATTCACTAACTTAGCCAAAATATTATGGAGTTCCAGAATGAGATATTCCCAGGGGAGATTAATTCAGAAAATGATGTAATTTTTATTCAAAGGATTAAACATTTCATTACACAAAGAGGATTATAATTCATGTCAATTTTAGTGAAGAATAAATCTGTTGGTACTAGTAAATGAGTTTCAACCATATCAAGGGGATTTTCCCCTGATGTAAAGACATTCCATCATGCAAGTATTAAAACTCTCAAAGATTTTTTTATAGAAAAAAATGACATATATTGAATCTATTTATATTTTTTATGGGGGTATATTTGACTAGGATTTAAAAATTATTAAAAATTTAATTATTAATGAGTTTTAAAAAGAAGATCGTATGCTGAAATTTCATGAAATTTAACATATATTGAATTTGGAAATGAAAATTTACATGATAATGTTTATATAAAAGATAATATTGAGAATAAATGTGTGAGAAACTATAAATCTGATATAGAAAATTTCTAAGATCATATTCCAAACAAATAATGTATAAGTAAGATGATACTATGGCTATGGAAGAGAGATCCAAAAAATATCTAAGAAAGAGAACATTTGTATCGAATAACCACCAAGAAGAAGAAGTAATAATATATCCCTGTATCATATAAGATGAACAAGAAGATCTAGAACTAGTTTTTAAGTTCATGATCACTTTCTTAATAATATGGTACAATTAAGAGAAAACATGATTTAAGATTTTATTGAGATTGATTTGCAGAACTAATTTCACATTTATACAGAATTTTTGACTAGATTCTATTGGTTTATTACATATTCATTAATTAAACATATATTATTACGATGATTTTTTAATACCTCTATTATTAAGATAATTTTATTTAATAATTTCATGAATTTCTATTAGATTATAGTGTTTCTATTAATAATAACACCACAATACTAGTTGAGTCATTGAAGACAACTAGGAGCCATTGCATAGAATATTTTGGGAGATAGTTGTTATCATTATACAAACACTAAAGGATGAATTTTTCCCTTGCCTTTCCATATTAGTGGACTTCTTTAAGGGGTCACATAATAACACTACCATTATCATAATGTATTAACATTCATTATATAGTGAATATTAAGGACTTAGAACCCAACCTGATCACTTCTAGTATTTGGTACACTCTATGGAACGAAACATGATAATCCTAGAATGCTTATATTTTTTCATTATCTATATTGATTTTTGTGTTAAGATTTGTGGGTGTATTATTATATCCAAAATTCATAATCAATATTCATGTTCTATTATCAATTGAGGATAAAAAGTGAGAAAATAAAAATTAATAAAATACAGGTTCATATGTCCCCCCAATATTTCTTCAAGATCCAATGAGAACTTTATAAAACAAATAATAAATTACATAAAATTTATAAATATCTTAATGGAAATATGGGATATATTTTTTTTGTTCCACAAAAAAATGGTACTCACTATAGAAATAGAAATAGACAATCATATATCAATACACTTGGAATGTTTTTGGAAGAAAAAAGGTTATTAACTATGTTATTGGAACAAATACAAATATTATTCAACTAGGTTATGAAGAATTATTATTTCAGAGACTTAAATTGGACGTTCACTATATATAAATGATCCATTAGGTAATTTAAAAACCTGAAATATGTTTTTTTGGAATATCTATATGAGGTGGCTCAATCATATCTAAAGAAGAACCACCAAAATCAACCACCAAAGGATGTGAAGAAAAAAATTTGATTAATATGAAAATGGTTGGGAAGGAATTTTAAGTCAATATTCCTGAGAAATAATTTGATCTTGATGGATTGTGGATTTTTGACAGCTGAGATACTGCTCAGAAAATGATAAAAAAGAATCTTGACCGTGATATTACATATGAAAAAGAATGATTCGTATGGTTTGTATCTATTTAAGGATTAAATATTACATGATCTAAAAATTACAAATTTTTATGGAAATAAATTAGTATAATAGATTTCATGGCTGTTGAATCACTTTTTCACAAAATAATTTACATAATATAATTTTTTTACTCGAGGGATGTAATAGATTTCACCAAGAAGACCTATACTATAAAAAGAAATAATGATGTAATTATTATGAAAGGGAAATTCATATATGGAACATTTCCCTCGTTGTTGGATAATAATACAAATTCCTTCTATCCAAAGATTTTGAAAATATGTTGGGGAGTAAAAAATATTCCACTTGATCTAGAAAAACTCAGAACATTCGGTGAAGCATAAAGGTAAAAATGATAACCCTAAACAAACACATGATCAAACATATATGTTTAATATTTTATAAAAGGTATATATAATTAGGAAAATATATAAACTGAAAAGAAAATAATCTAATGAGGTAATTGGAATTGTTTCACATTGATGATTTTACAATAATATAAACAAAATTTATTGACATAAATAAAAAATAAATACCCTTTATTGATGATTATAAAACAATAGAATGGATTATGGTCACTTGGACACAAAATATTGAGATTCTAAATTATTAATGAATAATATTTGACTAATATTTATGTAAAGAACCATCTTAAGAAACCTTCTATAATTCATCAGTTTTTCATGGAATGAAATATTCAAAAATGATGATATTGAGAGGTAGAACCAAATAATTAATAACATGGATCAAATGATGGTCACTAAATAATTAGTACCAGAAATTTATTTCCTAGAATCAATTTTATCTTTGTTTTTTAAATCCAGTAATGAATTATTATTTCTAGGTGATAAGAATACACTATATGAGATTTGGTATGATAGTAACATAATATAGAAATATTTTATTTCATTAAAAGTGAATCTGTTATTCTCAACAAAAATAAAATCCAGCAATTTTTAAATCACATAGATCTTAAGAACTTTATATTGGTTATTAATTTGATATAAATACATAAAAATTATTTAATAATTTTACTATAAAACTGTTTTATGTCCTTAGTGTTATTATTGTGAATAAAAATTGGATTTTTATAAAATAGTAAAATAAATATAGAAAGAAATAGTTTTTAAAATAACCTTATATGGGAAAACAAGGGGAGGATATGGATTCTAATAAAAAATTTGGTGATAGGGATACTGAAAAAAAAATATTTTCAATTATAAGTAAGTCTACAATCTAGGTATAATTTCCTAAAAAACATTATTAATGATAGGATGACACCAGCGCAAAAAAGGAGAATGGATACTCAACATACACCACCAATTATTTTATAATTAGAGATAAAATTGATTAATATGGACCATCAAGATGATATATAGATAACATCAATGAATGAATATCTTGAAAAAATTTAGAATAACAATAACAAAGAGACTATTTTTAGGCTAAAGGAAAATAATGTATTGAAACCATTTTGGATTTCTAGTTGAATGGAGAATGAAAAGTCATTTGTAACAAGGCATGACTCATGTATAAATTTTATTCTCTAATTAAAGGAATTTATGTTGATGATATTTTTTGTTCTATGGATTATTTATAAACAAAATTATTTTCCATGGCTCCATGGGTGAAAAGTAATTGTTTTCCAATTGGTTGTTGAATCGAAATTTCTTAAATGATCCCTTGGAAATTTTTATTACCCAGAATATCTAAATGGTTTTATTATTTATGAAGATGAGAAAAAAGTATGTTTCATGAAGAAGGAACTTTAACAGATGAAGAAACTTCCAAGAGGTTGGTATTCTAGGATTGATTTGTATAACATAAAGCTGGTATCCAATATAGTGGAGTTGATAAAAATATATATTTCAAAAAGGAAAATGATAAATGGATGATGTTGTTTATATATATTTATGACCTAACATTTAGAGGATAAAATGAAACATAAAGAAATGAATTTTATTAATTTATAATGAGTGATTTTATAATATCAAGGTTTAGTGAGTTAATACTTTTCTAGGGCTTTCTAGTTCTACATAGAATGCACGGAACATTTATTTCACGATAAAAATATTCCAAGTAGTATCTAAAATGGGTTTCTAATAGAATATAAAATGTTTATGAAAAAAATATTTTCTATCTAAATGATTATTTTAGGAGATTATAATGGATGGTAGGTTAATGTTATAACATATAGGTAAGTCATAATAATCTCATTTTACAAAATAGGTTCAAGACTAGAAATTGGGATTGCTACTTTTCAAGTGATGAGGTATCAATTTTATCCCAAAGAATCCAGAAAAATAAAAATAAAAATAATATTGAATTATATCAAAGTGATAGATTATTTTGGATTATTAAACAAATCTCTATCATGAGAGGAGTTAATATGATATTCTGATATAGATTAAGAATTTTCATATTATGAAAGATATTATATACCTAGCAATGTATTCTTTCTTAGATATTTTTTCATTTATGAAGAAATAAGAAATATTGAATTTATTTGAGTAATATGTAATTTGAACACATTGGTTCAAGTCATTATTTCATTCAAATATTGTTGATAATGAAACAATTTCAAGATATTAGAGCCAAATTTAATTCTCATATTGTAATCATGGATGAAAACTGATGTGTTTCAAGTCTCTTAAATAATCACCATTATCATTTTATTAAAAATGATTCATATGAATTCTTTGATTAATTCATATAGGATTATGTCAGAATAGAATTTCTATTTACCCCTAAATACATTGGCTATAGTGACCAAATATAGTTATAGTGTGGGGTCAATCCCATGATGATAATTTTATCAAACAACGAACCAGGACATCAATCTCCTTTTTTTGTATAAGTCCTCGTAATTTTATTTGGGTTTGAAATTTTATTAAATATATTGAGTTTGGTTTAGTATTAAAGAAGTAGGTAGGGATCCAAATCAATTTGAGGTTTCATTTAAAAATAATAATCCCAGTCCTAACATGCAATGCTCCAAGGTCTTAGGCTGTGAAGTGGTCTAAAGAGCATTATTACATCATGTTAAAACTAACTAGACCTATCAAAGATAAAACTATTACATGGTATAAATATTTTGTTGAACCTAGATTCATTAGCCCTAGATTATATGGTAGAAAATGTTTCATGCTAATGATCATAAACTACTTGACTCTAATAATTTCATGTTCATTCATTTAATCTTCACATAGTCAGGGTTACCAAAAAGAATAAATTAAAAAATAGTTATGTGACCCGATTACTATCCTTATAGTTACCAAGATATGATTTAGAGATTCATTATGTTTAGAATACCCATACTATTTTCCCTTACCCTAAGTTGTTTAGCCTTGAATTATGCTAATAATCAAGACTAAAGACACAATTATAGACATTATTAGATGATTAAGAAAATAGTTGAAATAAATAATTTTGTAGGAAATGGTTCAAAAATCAAATATTTCTAAATAAAAACAAATAATAAATAAATTAACTACTTACTTGAAACATAATACAAGAAATAATGTATAGTGAATCCACTTTCTAATGGAAACATCAGTAATACATAGTCGTCGAATGGTAAATGGTGATTAATGGAATGAAGAAAGCATGTTGAAAAAAAACTATACTTGTATTTAATAAAAAGGATAACAACAAATGTCCAGAGTTGAGTCGAGATAGAATATAAGTGAGAAAAAAATATAATACAAGAGAAACATAGTGAAATAAAGGTTATGTGTATCTTTATGCATACAAGAACGTAAATAGTCGGTATATTACAAAACAAGTAAACCTATGACATTGTGTAATATAGATCTAGGTTTTTCTCAATATATCTTGGATCTAGCATGAATCTTTGGGTTTCAATAATTTGACTCAACTTTTGGTGAGTACTTGTAACTCAAGACATACTTCTTCTTACAACTTGAACATTAAACAGGAAATGGTATTTGAATGTTAAATAACATGTAATATGGATTCATGTCATGTTATATTATTAGGTAATGTAATTTATTTAGGAATTTATTCATGACTTGTGACATTATTTCAATTATTCCTACATGTCATGTAAGTGATTCAAGACATGTAATGTTCACGTTTGGATAGTTTTCATCACTTTTACTTTAGATACTTAGAAAAATATTCTTTATAATAACCAACAAAAACCTGGTGTATTATATAATAATACATGAATAACACAAAATTTAATTATAGAAAATGCATATATAATTTTTTCTTATCAATTTTCCCAACACTTTAACAATTGGTTATCCTCAAACAAAAAACATTTCAAGGGGGATTCCAAAAGAAAAAAATGTAAAACAAGAAACATTCATTACCACCAGGAAAATAATACAGTGTTTAAGTAGAAAAATATAAACATCCATAATAAAACCTTTATAGAAAATTATTTATTCCTCATAGTTTATTTCATTACACGGAAATATTTTAGCTACAATATCAAAAATATTTCATAAATTTTATACCAATATTTTAAATTACCTCATAATGAATTTTCTCTCATCAATCAATATAAAATTATAATGGTAAGTATGCTCAAACCCTAAATACATGTTCTTAACCATAGTATTTCATTGGTTTTATCTTCTCTGCTTCATTAAGATAAATACAAAATTAATCATGAGGGCTTTATAAAAAATGGTTGAAATGATTCTAAGTCTTAGTGCACGTGGGAATAAAGTGAAAATTAGGATCAAAAGGAAGGTAAAATATTTATATTAATGCATTATAAGGCATAAAATTTCCTTCTTGTGGATCCTTCAAGATCATATATTCTCTAAGATCCAAACAATCAAACTAGATCCACAAGTGTGGCAATTTTGTATCAAAAATTTAACAAGTTTGTTTCTTTTTCTTTTATTTTTCATTTATTATTAGAAATTTATCTTTAGGATAGATATCACATCCATCCCCTAACCATGAATGATCATTAATGGGATTCATCAGTCTACAAGTGGATATTTTTATCTTACTAATATATAAAAAAAATCATTTTTCTTTATCCTTTTTAAATTTTTGAAAGGAACAAAATAAGCATGAAATGGAAAAAATAACACATGGTTCATAACAAAACGTTCTGGTAAAGTTCCACAATACATCTTCACAATAAAAAATTCATGTATTTGATGGCTAAAAATTCCCTGACACTTGTTCAAAGTATAATCATGAATAAACCAAGTAACAAGGTATAAAGGGATAATTGTATTGGGAAGGTTGTATCCTAAATAGGTCTTTCATGGAAATTAAGGGCTAAATGAATGAAAAATGTATAGTGGGTCTCAAAAAAAAGTGGCTCAAGAAATATTTCCTCAATAATCATAAAATTATAGTTGCTTTTTCATAGACAAAATAAGATCTGAATTCATGTTCCGATATGTTTACATGTCTGAAGATTCACTCAAGAAATATTCTTAAAATGAAAATGAAATCATATACTCAAAATTCACTCAGGAATGGGAGTGCACCAGTAAAACTGGATATCACTCAGGGTATAAAATCAATTAAAAATCTAATCAATATTAATTTCAAAAATATTACATTTTAATTAAATTACTAAACTTAACAATCATTATAAAAATCAAAACTGGAGAAAAATAAAAATTTCAAAAAATGTGAAGAGAACATTCTATTTCATTTATTTGGGTGAAATGAATCTTCAAGTTTAAAGCATTCTACCAATGAAAAATATCTCTTAGATAAATTAAAACAAGAAAAAATCCAAGTTTATCAATAGAGAATATCAAGTAAGTCTCTCCCATTCTAAAAATGAGGTAGTTTATTCATTTTCCTATAAAATAATATATTAGAAAAATCACAGATATATCATAGAGAAAAGGAAATGGAATTTTCAAAAAGGAATGTTCGGGAATCAAGACACCCCTCTAGTGATTCTTATTCTATGGGAAAATATGGTGAAACTTGTTTTTTTTTTATTTTTTGTACCTACTTAATGGGTTAGAAAGAAACTTCATGCCCTAGATAAAAAATTATCCCATAGGGTTTAATCATTTTGTAAGAAATAATATGGATAGGTTCACATAATGATTAGAAATGAATGAAATCATAGATACTTGTAGATATATAGATATAATGTTGTTCAAGGAGACCAATGAAACAAAAATTATGAATATAAGATCAGAAAATTCTAATTTCCATACTAAAATGAAGAAAGCAAATGATATATGGGTTTCCTCCGATAATGCACTAACAAATTTACCCTCAATTAGATGGATGGAAAAAATAATCAATCAATTGTAGTCCCATTGCTCATAAGTACTATATCACCTGTAAGAATGGTTGGTTGTGTCATTGATCTCACATGGATTCTTGGGGAGATTAACCACATTAGGAGCATAAAAAACATGACTTTGGTGCGGAAGGAATATCATACATGATCGTCATGGTGGTGATGGGTGTTGAGCATGGATCTCTAGTGATTTCTCCCCAATATGGATCTCGAAATCATATATATGTTGATTCATTAGTAGTACAGGGTCATATGGTGATGGAGCATGTGCATCGATGACCATAAATGAGGTAGAAGAGATAGACATGTCAACGATAACAATTTAATGAAAGGAAAAACAATTCAATAACAAGTGAAGAAAAATTATAATCCCATGTACATAACATGTGAAATGATACATCAGTGATATGGATGAAAAATAGTAGAAAAATATGATCATCTATATATAGTAAAAAAATGAGGTAGGGGAATGGTATGGACTAATAGAAATCAAAATCATTAATCTTCTCATCTAAATTCATATCCCAAACAAAGGGTTCATATAGATGACCTGCTAGATAAATAGCAATAGTGGAAGAAGAGACTGGAAAATAAACTACTAGAGGGGGTTCTATGGTTTAAAAAGATATCTCAAATGATGGTTCATCGTCTAATTTTAGACTCTTATCCATTAAAACTTTTTTGTGGTCTTCACAAGGATTTTTGTATTTTTCTTATTTGAAATTTTAACTTTACCAATTTTTTTTGGGTGGTAGGGAGTGCATGTTTTACATTGTATTATGTATTTATACAGCATCCTTTTAAAAACATACTTGGTAAAAGATGTTCCCCGATCACAAGTTAGTATTCTAGGAAATATGAATCTTGAAAACACTTTTTTCATTATAAAATTCATGAAAATCATTTTCATTTCATGAGTGGTAGCTTCACCTTTTACCCATTTTGAGACATTGTCAATTCCAAAAAGGATATAGAATATTCCATGTGAATTGGGTAATGGTCCCATAAAATCATATCTACATACATTGGAGAGTTTGAATTCCATGATCAGATTTTGTAGAATTTTATTTATTTTCCCAACGGTTCTAGTTCATCATTATTGATCACATCTTTGAAAGTAATTTAATAGATCTTGGTAATGTGTTGTTCCAAAAAGTATAATTTACTATATTTTTTAAATTGTGATATCTGCCCCATGATTTCCCCTAGTTGTTCCTGTGTAACACATTTTCAACAAAGTTTAGATCTCATCTTCTAGGATGCATCGTCACATTAATCCATCAACACATCACTTAAAAGTATCAGCTCATCTCAGTAGTAGTGTCAGGAATATTTTATAATGTCCTCTTTCTGGGTAAGAGATGTCTAGTTTATGTAATCCCATGGTGATATTATTTTCAATGTAAAAAAACAACAGTCATTCCTTTGTGTTTAATCTAATGATAGTATCCTTATAGAATTCATCCTTAATGTACATCTTGTCCTCTTCCTTAATGAGGTGAAATTGGATCCTTCTTGGATGACCAGGGACACCATTATTCATTCCTCTAGTGTCTTTGATGATGATGGAAAATTCTTATAGCAATAGTATCCAATGTGTCAATAATTTTTTGGTATCCTTTTTATATATTAAATATTTCAGAGCATCAAGATCTTTGTAAACAATCACCTTTGAAAAAACTAATTTTTAATGAAACTTCTCAAATTTCTGGATTACTCCCAAAAGTTCTTTTTCAAAGGTTTTTCATGCACCTTATTATCATTCATGGTGTAACTATAATAATACAAAGGAAAAAACGGTTTTTATCAACTATCCAAAGTTAGTGCCTACAGAACAGTCTCTGGAATCTCACATCTACTCAAACTCATTATAACAATCTGGATAAATGATAATAGGAGAAGCCACCATAATTTTCATTAAAATGTTCAATGTCCACCAACACTTTTTGGTGAACTCAAAATGGTTATCCTTTAATAACATGTGTGTCAGAGGGTGGGAAACAATTTTAAAATCATTCATGAAGAAATCGAATATTCATATATGACCAGTAAATCTTTATATGTACTTAATAGTTGAGGGATCAGATAAATCTTTGTTCACATTTATTTTTCTAGGGACAAAATTCCACGCCATCCTTGGAGATCATGTGTCTGAAAAAAATGCCTCCTTAAACAATAAAGTGTAATTTTTTAATGTTTAAAATTATACACTTCACTTCAGAGTGTTGCAGGACTAGTTCAATATTTCTTAAGAACACATCAAAAGATCTTTCATATATTAAAAATTCATCCAAAAAACATCCAATAATTATTCTGCCATATCATGAAAATTATGTTTTTAATCCTTTGAAACTTTGGTACTGAATTATTCATAATGAATGACATGTGTCTATAGGAAAAGGTACCAAATAGGAATGTTAATATTGTTTTCTCGCAATAATTGGGGACAAAAAAATCTGATTATATCTTGAATATAAATCGAGGAAATAATATAATTCATGTCATGTGAGACATTACAGCATCTGATCCATTATAGGAAAGGGAAAATGATATTTTTAGTTTTGGTATTTATTGTTCTGTAGTCCACTCATACTCTCCATCCAATAATGGTGAGAGTCAAAATCAATTAATTTTCATTATTCATGACAACTATAAGGACACCTTTCTTGGGAAATACATGTAGTGGACTGACCCAATCTCTATCGTTGATTGAAAAAATTATTCTAGCATCCAGAAGTTTAATTTCTAATTTCTTAACTACCATCTTCATTGGTGGGTTGAGTCACTTCTCGGGTTTGAATTTGGATGTCTCACTTGTAAGAGGTTATATATAGTGTATTTACACATATTCATACGCATCCCTTTTATTAGGGTATAATACATCATTATCATTTGAGATGGCCTTGTATTCATTATCTTCATTTGTAAGAAAAATTTCATGGAAGTCATAAGAATCATATAGTTGTTTTGTATCTTTCACTAGGACAAACCCAACATGTTTTTCACAAACTATAAATATCATAATCCCTTTATTTACATCAATTAGTTCCTTCCTTATCTCTCTGAATGGTTGTCCTAAGATAATAGGAATGTATCATTATCCTTCTATAACCAAAATGATGCAGTCTCCTTGGAAAATAAATTTACTTATTTTGACTAGAACATCCTCAAGAATTCCTAATGGATATATAACTGGTTAGTTAGGTAATTAGAGTTCTAATCAAGTTTAATATAGTTATGAAAGTCCCATATTTAAAAATAAATTCATCATCATAAGCTTAATTCAAGTTCCTAGATCATACTAGACTCTTCGAACGATGCATTCTCCTATGGTGAAAGGAATTGAGAAGCTCACGGGATCCCACATTTTTTATTGAACATTCTAGTAAACAATAGAAGATAATTTCTCTTTATAGGAAATTACACCTAGGAGATTAATCTTCTTGTTGTTGGAATGGAGTTCCTTGAGAAATTTTTCATAGGAAGACATTTTGAAAATATCATTAGAAAATTTGATATTGATGTGAAATTACATAAATATATCAAAAAAATTCTTATATTTCCCTTTGATCCTTCCTTTTCTTTTTCATTTCATGTAAAGGAGAGGGGTTTCATTACCTGGTAGTGAAATTTAGATATTATATTTGGGTTTCACTTATGTCAGGGATTTTTTATGAACTTTTAATTCTTGATAATTCAATTGATTAATTGGATTCACCCTTTTGTTGTCATCCTCTTTAATAACTGTTGTAGATTTCATAGGTACCTCAGATATTTTATCTTCTCCTTCACATATTTTCTGGAAGTCCATCACTTTTCTACAACTAAGTACCACTACCTTCACCTATTATTTTGGATATGTGATAGTATTACCAGGTAGCATACCAACAAATTTATTAGACAATATTTTTTAGATTTTAGGCATTTGAGTTTTGAGATTTTGGAGGGTAGACATATTATTTTTCATTTCTATTTCTTGGGTGGTCATCCTCTAATTTTCCTTTTTAATGAATGTTCGGAAAAAAAATTTCCTAATTTGCGCATAGAGGTTTGTCAGGTTGTTTTGGACTTTTTGGTGCCAGTTGATATTTTTTTGCCTCTATAAGGAAAAGGATACTATGGTAGTTTTTTGGGATTTATGAGGAACATGATTTATAATTGAATAGTTAGGTGGTCCTTGTTTCCTTTGTGGTGTTTGACCACTTCCCTTCTGCTAATACCCTTGATATTTTTTTGGCTGTTGAGCCATCCTGTGTTGATAATATTTTTGTTGTTATAGGTTTTGTATGATTCTCTAACTAAAATTAATACATTTATAGTCTTGGATTTATTGTTCATTTACTCCTTCCCAATAGTATTGGTATGAGTGTGGGATGATACACATTTCAAAGGATTGAATATCTATTATAGGAGCAAGAGGGGCATGTGGTGAAGTTGGTAGCTAAAATGATTCTAGATTATTAGTCAAAGCCTCACCTTATACATATAGAGATGTGTTTTATTAAACATGGTGGATTCCACACTAAGTCAGTCCATGATCTCTCTTCAAAATACTGTCATTATATGAGAACTTTTCTTGCAATACTTGGCCAATATTAGGTTTTTTTAGTATTAGTTCTCCATATAAGGTTGTATCTGTTGTTGTATGAGTGGTTGGATGGAGTCCTTGGAAGGAGTTTCATAGCTAGAGCCATAAATCTAGTCCATGATGTTTTCATTTCCTAGTATGTTTGTTAATGTCATCCCAGGCCTCCCAGGATGATTCTCTATATTTTCGAGTAAATTTTTTTCTATCATTTCAAATCATTCATGTCCTAAAAGGTAGAAAAAAAATATCTAAAATATTATAGGACCATTTATCACAAGTCATGATCGACTAAAAATCTTTAAATTTTATAATATACTAGGTTATATTGTGTATAGAGAATTGGAATACCCACAATTGAATTTCATCAGAGGATACTCCCTGGTTTTGAAAGGTATCTTGAACAATCATGAATTTGGAGATGTGTACATGTGGATCCTCGCTCTGAATTATACTAAATTGAACCATGTTTTGGATCATATTTATGATCCTTGGTTTTATTTAAAATGTATGTGCCTCGATAGGAGGGTGAATAGTAATGGGTGTGGCTCCATTGATTGAAAGAAATCGATAATCCATTATGGTGTTCTCCAGTTCCATATTGGGTTAATCTCCTTGATGTTCTGGTGGCACAAAATGCATGTTCATTAGGTTGGGTCCTATTTGATTGTTGTGGTCTTCTATACATAAACAACAGTATACAATCATATATAATTTGATTCCATGAATAAAAGTAAGTAGATCTTGGGTTTCAAGGCTATATGAATGAGTTAGGGGACCCGAATGCATGCACTATCCAGGAAAGGATAAGTCTACAATGTCATCCAAAAGAAAAAAATGATTGAAAAGATAAAAAGATGTGAGTGAGGTAATACAGGGTTCTTGTTGAATGTTCCTATACTAATGCATAGTAAAATGGTCCACATTAATGGTGAAAAAAATTAACCTACATGAATCATTTAATACACATGACATACGGTAAAATTATAATTTCTAATTATTGAAAACTATATTTAATACAATGATATAATAGAGTGATAATACAGGGTAGATCACATGAGGAACATTTTGGCAGAAAAGGAATGAGGGCACTGAACTATTTGTGTTAGAGTCGTCTAGATTTAATTTGGGTTTGGGATTTTATTAAATCTATTGAGTTTGGTTTTGGATTTTGGAAGAATGTAGGAATCATGATCAATTTTGGGGTTCAGGTAAAATAGGGTAATATTGATCCTAAATTGGAATGGTCCAAGGGATTAGGCTGTGAAGCGGTGTAGAGAGAACTAGTAGATTATGGTGTAGCACACTATATATATATAATATGAAACTATACCTTGTTATAGATATAGTTAACAATCAAGAATCATTAATCCTAGATTCTATGGTAGAAACTATCACAGGATAATGATCATATCCACCTCGACTCTAATCAGTTCATGTTTGTTCATTTAAAATTCTTATGGTTAGTGTTGCATAAATGAATTGAAAAAAAAATTGTGTGGCCAGATTACTAACCATAAGGTTACCAAGTAATTATTTTTCGATTCATTAAGTTCATAACACCTCTACTCTCAAACCATGCCATAAGAGGTTATACCACTCATGAAGGAAATAATCAAGATTGAATAAACAATTATAGTCATGATTGGTAGATTAAGAACATAGTTTAAATGAGATAGTATTCAATCCAAGGTTCAAGAATCAAGAAATTTGTAATTAAAACAAGTAATAAACCAATTAACCATAGACATTAAATATTAAATAGGAAATAATGTATAGTGAAGCCTCAGTCTAATGGAAAACATCAATGGTAAACAGAAATAGAACCATACACAATAATGAGTGGAATGAATAACATGTGTAGAACAATCAAATTTACTTGGATTTAATAAAAAATAACACAAATTATCTATAAATGTGTTTGGAGATAAGATTATGGAGAAAATGAGAGAAGACGATATAGAAATGAGAGGATGAAAAGTTTTGTGTTGTTGTATCCACACTTGAAATTAAATAGTCATGATATTACATGATGTTTAAAATTCACACGTCATGTAATATTATTCTATGGTTTTATCTACATGTCATCAATTTTGAATGAATATTTACAGGATCGTATGGTTTTGAATATTTGAATCATCTCACAATGTGTACTTGATGATCACGAAATTATTCATCTCTCGACTTGAACATTAATTAGGAAATGGTATTTTAATGTTTCATGATGGGTATTGGAGAGTAATGTAGTGTTTTATTTTCATGTCTTGAAATTTCTTCATGACTCCTGACATGATATGAATTATTTCTACATAACATGTATGTGATTCATGATGTATAATGTTAACTTTTGGCCTGCTTTCATAGATTTTCCATTGGGTTCATGGAAGCCATTTTTATGAAATGATCAGCACATACATGGTGAATTATAAAATAAAAAATTAATAGTCCTTAAATAAATGAATTTAAAATGTATATACAATTTCATAACAAAATATTCATATTTAGAACAAATAAAACATTATCGAGGATAAATTGGAGCATGTGATGGTGAAAATAGAATATATGGCTACATAAATTAAAATTGTGGACTATATAATTTAGGAAATTTCCAAATAATGTCTTAAGAATAATAAATATTATCTTGTAATTTTATAATATCCATAAACCTAAATGGTTTTAATGAGTGACCCCACATATATAAAGTGATTTTTCTTCCATGTTTTGCAAAATTTGACTAATTTCATTGAGAAACTCATTGAAAGGAATATTTTATATTAGGAATTATTTGAGTAAGATAATTATTATAGTTTATAATTTTCAAACTAGTGAATGTTTTATTAAATGGAGTAGAATTACTTAAAATCATATAAGGATAATGTTCTTCCAATGTCTTAGAAAATGGGATGAAAATTTTCCAATTATGGAGTTAAATGGGGAAAATTCATTATGGTGGATTTGAGGAGAGGTTTTTGATGAGTAATGATGTGTATTTTATTGAAATAGATTTCAAATACTAGTGGGAAATATGATCATAAAAAATGGTTCTAAAAGGTTTTTCATGTGATATGTAACAAGTATTTTCAAATCATGATGTTAATTAATGATTTAATAAATGAAATATTCATTTATCTCTTCTTTAATAGGAATATAGTCATGTGTTAATAGATTGGATAATTAGTGAGATATTGACTAAATTATCTAAAATATGATAATGATAAAGAAATGGTGGTGTTTGAGAAGAAAATTGAATTTAAAAGTGATTTCAGTAATCCAAAAGTGGAAGGTCATTAATAAAAAAACATTTTCTTATTTTGAATTGAATTTATTAATAAATGAATGTTTAATTTCTCTATTATTATATTTTTTCCATTCATGATTCATCATAATTACTTATGTGAATTTTGGAGGAAGATTATAGTAATATTAGATGAAATTTTTCGTATGAAAGGGATACTGATGATAAAATAAGTGTTAGAAATGTTGTTTTTCATAAAATGGTTAAACTAATAATAGTTAAATGTTTTTGTTTTCAATGTTTATGAAATGTTTTTGGGAAAATACTTATGTTGCATTATGGGGTCAAAATGGAAGTGATGTTCACTTTGGATTGAATAAAAATGATAAAGAGTTTGTTACTCTATGTGATGGGATGGAACTTTTTTATGAAGATGTAATTGAACCAAACATTCCATGGTTCAAATAATTATACATCTTGGTAAAGTAAAAATATATATTTTAAAAATTACAATATTCTAGGATATTTTAGATATATAATATTGGCTCGAAATTCATTATAAATCAATGGGACAACCAAACACAACTACAATATGAAGTGTAAAAAAATCCATGGAGATTCTAATTAGGGTAAATATTAGTTTAAAATTTCCTCTCTTAATGGGGCTGTTTTGATATATAATTTTGGGATATTTTGAATAAAATTTTCAAGTGTTAGTTGGAAATATTTTCACATGAATTTCAAAAAGTAACAAAGGAATTAATTAATTAAAAGTGTAGTATTTTATACTAAATTATAGAAAAAAACTCTCAAATGGATGAAAAATAAATAAATTATATAACAGGAAGTGTTTAATAGAAAAATTATTGGAGATAGATTATTTATAAAGATAGGGAATTCAAGGGAAAATTATATCCATAAAAAATGATATCATCATGTTTAAGAAGATAGATCCTATTTCAACCGAATTAAATTTCTAATAAAATATATTTGGTGGCTATTGGGACATCATCTAGATAGTACGCTATTACTGAGCTAGTGCACTCCCATTATTTTTTCACCATCAAGGAGGTTTTAGTAGTTTATATTAATTTTACTTTCCTTCCTAGGTTCCCAGATATTCATGGGATTATTGTGGTTGCTCGTTGTTCAGTGAGGGTGGATGGGTTCCCAGCGTTCGACCTGTCAGTGGTGGAATTCGGGATGGTCGATGCTTTTTATAGATCGACTTTGGTTGTGATATTTGATCACAATTGGATTGAGTTAGATTTTTTCAATCCTTTTTCTCTTCTAGTTATCTTGGTTGTCTTTCTGTCGTGTCTTCTATCTCTGTAATTTCCTATTAAATCTATTTCTACTGTCAAGTAGATTTCATGAAAGAATGGTTTTTGACAGGGAGAGTGTGTGGAAACTAGAATTCCTCTCTTTACAGATAGTCTTTTGACATGAATAAATGTAATAACTCTACCTTAGTGGCAGTTTGGGTGAAACACTTAGGGATTCTGCTAACTTTTCTCAATCATATAGATCAGTAAAATGTGGGAGGTTCCTTAGGAAAATATCTCTGTATCGATGGAGATACTAGAATTATCTAGTATTCTTATACAAATTGTATCTTTGTGGAGGTTAATCTTACAGAATCTATTCTAGATAGAATTCTTATTAATTTTAGAGTATATTTATTCTAGTTATAACACATATTTTTTCACTCACCACCCAGTTATTGTGATTTGTGACATCTGTAGTGTCACTCGGATCTTTATTGCAACTACATGTTCAAGGAGAAGGGGAAGTATCTTCTACAAAGAGATTAATATTCTTTTTCCTTTAATGATGGTGGTTTAACAGGGTCTTCTACTTTGATGGGTGATATGGTGGATTCCCCTTCCGATGATTTCTTGGCTCTGAAGGGTAATGTAGAATCATAGTGCAAGGATAATCATTATTCTAAGGGGTAGGCATTATTTTTTCCATGTGATAATTTTAAAGTTTTTGAGGATATTTTAATTCCTGTGGATGTTGGGATTTTGGAGGGAGTGGAAGAGGGTGATTATCCAGTTAATGTCTTTAGGTTGAATGGTACCTCTCTTCTTCATGTGCGTGTCCCTATGGATTTCATGGCTTCATAGAAAAGTATTTCTTGTTTTGATTAGGATTTCATCTTGTTGGGGTTGATGCTAGTTTATATCAGGCTATAGAGTATGCTCAAAAGGTCCCCTAGCCTCTAGTTGGTCTGGTTTTGGATTTTTCTGATCCCACTGATGTCAATAATGGTGATGAGTCTTATACTGGAAAGCCTCATGTAGATCTGGATGGGGGAGTAAAAAATGTCTTGGTACACTTTCCTAGCTCCCTCCATCATTTTTAAGTATTACATTTTTCAGTTGAGGATTATAATAGGGATATATAAAAGGGGTTACCTCAATAAGATAAACTCTAAAAAGATCAGTCTTCTTAATCTAAATGAAGAATCACTCATTCCAAGTTCATAGAGTCCGTTAGGTTCTCCCTCTAAGTTTCCCCCTATACTAGGTTGAAGGGATATAAGGAAAGAGTCACATTTCTTTAATCTCATTTATTATCGTGTGAAATTAAAGGGTTATGGGTGTGTGGTACAAAGTAAATTTATAGTAGATTAGGTCAGGAAGCATCAAGTATCCATCATTTCCATTTTGTAACCAATGATAAAGTACTCCTTAACTTCTCTTTAATGGTTTCTAGGCTTCAATCACTATATGCATGCCTATCCAAGAAACACTCATGCTTGGATTTTTTGAAGAATAATGTAACTATTGATCATATGGAAACCTATCCTTAGTTTATCACTAAAAATATATCATTAAAAACATTTATTTTATATTTTCTTTTATATATGATAGGTTTTAAATTTTGGATAGAAATTATTTGTGGCTTTATGGGTCCCCCTTTCAACCAGGTAAAATTGCTTTGATTTTGGGTGGGGACATTAATATTATATGTGACAGGTCAGAAAATTATGGAGGTATAAACTATTTCTCAATAGAAATTCATACCATAATTTATTTTGGTCCTTAGTTAGTCTTGTGGATATGGGTTACTAGGGAGACCCATTTACATGCCAAAATAACAAAAATTGAGGAAACAATCTGGTGTAGATTGGATAGGTTCCTTTCCAACCTTCATGGTGTGGACTATTTTCCTCATGACTTATACAATAATATAACTCATTTTCATTCTCATTTGGTTCTATTGTTATTATCATAAATTTTTAGAATAGAAAGCCACATAGTGTTTGATTCTCAACTAGTTGGATAGGGGAGGAGGATTTTCTTCAATTTGTTAAGAAATCATTCGATCAATATGTCAGTAGAAGGGCCAGGGATGGTCATGTTGATTGTTTGAAAATACTTAGAGTTCACCTCTAGGATTTAATCTCCTCTAATCCTAGAAATAGAATATCACTTGAATATCTAAAAATGGAAATTGATGAAATTGATGAGAAGCATCAAAAGAGATGAGATGATGGTGTGTTTGGCTTGATGATAGAGAAACAAAACACTCTCTCTTGGAATCTAGCTAAAATAGAGAGAATATATCAAGAGAAATCAAGGGTTTTTTTGGTTAAAGGAAGGTAATAGAAAATCATGGTACTTCTATGACTTCTTTAAGGATAGGAAATCTTTGAGGTAAATCAATCTTTTGTTAGAGGATGGGTAGTGCACAATATATGTGGAGGTTCCAGGAAGGATATCTGAAAATCATTACTAAAATAACCTAGATATTCCTAGATTAGATGGTAATGAAAATATGAGGAGAATCCCTAGTGATAATATATATTTTATCATCATTCCAAGATTGATTCAAGATTCTGATAATGACCTTTTAGAGGCAATTTTGAAGGAGGAAGATATCATAAAAGTTGTCATTTCTTTGAATGCCATGATTACTCTTGGACCAGATGGTTATTTTCAGTCCTTCTATGTTACTTATTGGGATATTTTTTCTACCCAAGTGTGTGAAGAGGTGAAAGAATTTTTTAGAGGGTCCATCTTTAAATACTTTTTTATGTTTCAAAGCTGGTTCTCATTCCTAAAGTGAAGGATCCGATTAATATTAATCAATATAGGATGATCTGTCAGTGTAATTTTAATTACAAAATTCATTCTAGTATCTTAAACATGAAATTAGATAGATTTATACATCAGATTATTTACAAAAAACAACATGGGTTCATTCAAGGAATGAGTATTTAGGGTGTGATGACCATTGTGAAAGAGTTGGTGGAAGATATTAATAGGAAATCTTATGGCGCAAACATTGTGATCAAGGTTGAAATGGAAAAATCTTATCAAAAAATGGAGTTGGAATTTATTTTAAAAGTTATATGTAGTTATATTTTTAGAGGTTTGGCAAGGGATCTCTGATTTAGGTGTTATGCTTCATCGTGCCATAGTATTTCCCTCATTGGTCAGAATTTTTTTTTCATCAAATTACTCTGGGGAATTTGACTGAGGGATCCAGTTTTGCCCAATATTTTAATTATATTTATTGAGGCTCTTTCAACTAATAATAATCATAGGATAACTTGTAGATAGGTCTTTACTTTCAGGAATAGTTCTAGTATAGGTATCATATCTCATCCAATGGTTGCTAAAAATATGGGATGTTTTATAAATTGTAGGGATAACTCAATTAAAGGATATAAAAATATCATGAAAAATTATGGTGACTGGATTTAGGGAAATATTAGTCTACATAATAGCTATATATATATCAAAAATCATGTTCAGATCAACATGTAAGCTAAATTCAAGTTAGACTTGGTGTACAAAGAAGACATCGACAAATGACATATCTTAGCACCCCAATTTCCAATGAAAAATGTAAAAAGGTGATGTTTTATGATTTAGTTAGTCATGTGACATTCTGTATATATGATTGAAAAAATAAGATGTTTTCATTTGCAGGTAGGATAGCGCTAGTCAATATCATTCTGAATTCTATGATAATGCATATTTTTTCTTTTATTAAGACCCCAAAAGGAATCATTGTGAGTCTAGAAAAAAATATGAACTCATTTATATAGGACTTCAAATATAAAGGTAAAAGTCATTGGGCCTCATGTAAAGGAATAAAAATACCTCTATTGGAGGGAAATGTTAGTCTTTAAAATGTACAGATGATAATTCATGGATTTTAAGTAAAATTAGTGGGGTATATTGTGATTGGATTATCTATGTAGTCAAGATTTAATAATACAATTAGAGGAATTATGCTGATAATTTTGGTAAACTCTTGATCCTAGCTATGTTCATGGTCAAACACTTAGAAAATTTGAAGGAAAGTATGAATTAGGTAGTTAGGAGTGGTGAAATCAACAATTAGAAGGATAATTAGGCTAGAACTACACTATATTTTCCTAGATACCCATTTCCAGATATCACTTTCCCAGAGGCTATTTCTCATAAGATCCTGATTTCAACCACCCTTGATGAAGATAAAAATTCAATTTTGGATGCTTTTATTCAAGAAGATGAGCCGAAAAATGTTTATTAACTCTCTCAAAAATTCACAATTTCTATTATCGGGTCTACATATTACAGTGGAAATGTGATAGGGATTCATATGTTTTGCCGAAAAAATTATGGTGAAAAATATTTCTTGTGAAAATGAGTTTCCTAGTATGGAGAATCTGAAATTATGAAATTCCAACTGAAGAAAAAATACTGCACAAAGGAGTGCAGTTGTTATAATGCTAATTATTCTATGGGAATCCCAACATTGAGACTACATGGAATATTTTTTTCAGATTGATTGGGATTCTGTATCTTGGAACCGCATTGGGAGGATTATGGGTTTTTTTATTCATTGTGATGACATGAATTATTTTTTGACCTCATGGTTTCATAGTTCTAGGCAACAACCTCATTCTACCTGGATTTGGGGCATGGATTTTGCTTCTAAGTGATGGATTTTATGGGAACATGGAAATAAGAATAGGTAATGCATTATGTGATCATTTTTTTGAGGTCCATTATTTATTGTTGATTGAAGATGTAAACACTATGTATTGATGGTGAAAAAATGATCTATGCAGTACTTTATTGAGTTGCAGTTTAGTGATGGGCTCATCTGTTATGGATGTTGCATCTCATGGTATATGGGTTTAGTAGAGGAACCATAGATTGGATATATGGTTAATGTGGACAGATCTTTTAGTTAGGTAGTCATGTGGGGAGGAGGCTTTTTCTGGTATAAAAGGGGATAGGTCCTACTCAGTTTTACTTCCTTCTTTGGGTCGGGTAATTCCATGGAAGTTAAAGTTAAATCCATGTTCAGCATCCTTCATATCTGAATATTATCCAACATTCATATTAATTCAATTGAGCCTAACCCCCAACATATTTTTAGTTTCTTGAGAGGTAATAATTATGTACCTTTCTCTATGGTTTATGATATTCAGAAGTGCTAGTCTACTCTAAGCAATGACATGGATATTTCTCACACTATCCGGGAGGGGAACATTGTTGTGGATAATTGTGTATGAATGGGGGATCTCAAAAATAGTCTCATTAATATTCGTGACATAGGATCTATTCTAAATGGTTTTAATAAAATTTTCATTGGTGATGTTTAGGGGATTCATCACTTTAGACCCCCTGGTTTTATATTTTTTTTAAAAAAAGTAATTTTGGAGTGTGTGTTTTCTCATTTAACATACTCTAGTGTGGTTAAACTGATTAAAATCACTTGTTTGTATTTTTTTCTTTATTACATTCATATTTAGTTAGTGAGAGAGGTGAGATTCCAAAAATAAAAAATAAAAAAAATCATTGGAACGTTCTGTTTTTAATTTACATACCCTAATTCCCCCCACCCCACCCTTTTACGGTATCATTCCATATAGGGGGAAAATAATTGGATTGTAATGAATCTAACATAATAATGTGTACATGGTATCAATGTCGTACTGGTGGGTAATGTTTAAATGTAGTCTTCATTTTATTTTATTGGGGATTTAATATAAAAATGTACTCAATCGTAAATAATGAACATGATTTCTATAGTTTTGAACAAAAATCGTAATAAGTTTTAGTTTCCCACATGCCTCAATACTCACAAAAAATTTAGTTAAAGAAAGAATATATCAATTTGGTTAATAATATCTCTCAACAGTTTGATTAGAATCATTAGATAGTCAATTCCTAGAAAAAAAATATAAATGTCTTCTTAATTAAAAAAGCATACATGAATGTGAAATAATATAAATGACTCATCTCATTTCTAATATAAATTCAATATTTTATAATCTAATAGTTTCAATTAAATTAATGTAATCATAACATGGTAGTGTGCTTTATCATCATTTTTTTTAATTTATAAATACATGTTAAAAATTAAAAACCAAAATAATCATAAAATAATCAATTAAACAATTTGACCCCATTACTCACTCTTTTTTATCACTATTCCTCATATGGATCAATTATAATCATGTAACTTATAATTATACATGTAGTGAGATAATAAATTGACAATTTTTTTTATGGGAAACAACCAGTGGTCCTTAAATTCCAATGGATGGCTAAAAAATCAAACCTGATTAAACTACTAAAAGCACACAAACTTCATTAGATATAAAATAAATATAATACTAATAAAAAATGAAAATGAAAATAAATAAGGAAACTTGGGGAATATCTGAATAATTACTATTTTATATCCTTCAACTATTATTTTTCCATAATAATTTATCAGTAGTTTGTTGGTGGGTGCCTCTTACAATGGACGGACTTCCATGCATGGGTTTCTTCTCTAGTAATAAATATTATAATGGATCTATGAAATTCCATAGGCTCTATAGTTGTAAATTCAGGGTCATATACTATAAAAACACATAGATTTCATAATGTTTGGTTTATAGTAACATTTTATCTAGCACCTACTTAATAAGAAATTATTTATTTTATCTAATTTAGTGGCAATGAAATGTGAGGAATATCCTTGGAAAATTATTTGGTATCACCAATGCATCTTTAATCTCCTCTTATTATCCTTAATTTCTAGGACACATCATTTTTTTATTGTTTTCTCATGTACTAAATATTCATTTTCCTTTTATATTAATTCTCCCCATTACTATTTCATTAGTTATTCACTACGTCATATCATCCAGGTTATCTCATTAGTTATTTGAGTTGTATCATCCAATTTAGCATCTAATTTTTTGTTCTAACATTTTACATGATAATCAAACTGTTTGATTTTGTCTAATCTCCATACTTTTTCCTCTAAAACTATATCAATTTTTCCAATATTAACTATCATGTACTAAAAAGATTTGTTAATATTATACTCGGTTTTTTTGGTCAAACGTTGTTAATAAAAAATATATTTCTGAAATTTTTTTCTTAAAAAATGAAATTTTATATAGGTAGTCATATTTAATCCTCCACAAAAAACCTTCCATATTTATAAAAATATTAACCAGTGTGAAAAAAATACTAAATTGGATGGGTAAACTATGGTTATAAATAATCAATATTGAATAATTTTTATAAGAAATAACTATTTAATTAAAAAACAAATAAATATTCATGGTAATGTTCCTCATAAATTTTTTATAATTTAAAAGTTTTGTAAATTATTAATGATTTTAATATTCATTTTTTTTATTTTTCATCGAGAAAATTTCTAAAATTAACAATATATTCCCTTAAATGATTCTAAAATATTATTTATATATCCCATACAAGTTCACAAGGGCCATTAGTGTATAGAAGTATTTTGGTGAGCAACAAGGTGAAAAATTAAGGATGGGTTTAAGGTATACTAGTTCTCTCAGTTAATTTTTAATTAAGAAATATATAAATAAATAACGAATTTTTAGTGTATGTATTATGATTTATAGGAAGTAAATGAATAGATAGTTCCAATTAAAGAAATAAGTAATAGTATTTAACTTCTACTGGAATGTATTTCACTTTCCTAGAGAAATAAAATTTAACCAACCCATCCCAATCCTTCCACCATTTCATGTAGATGTAATGAAAATAACAACAAAATTACATAATATGGGAAATTAATTCAACATAATAACATCCTATGGATGTTATAGGTCCTATTAATGTTTTTTTTGTTAATCCAACCATTAAGTAATAATTTTTTAATTGCATTTATTTTGTGTGTGTTGTCATTATCCTAATAGTTAAACAACATTGTGCTATTGGACCACACCAATATCACTCGAATTCAATGTTTCAGTTCTTTATTAATAACCAATTAGTTTATTTTCACTCTTTTACTGTGTTAAAATGATCATCTACCAACGTTATACATGAATATTAATAAATTTAAAGTGAATTTCATTAGTAAATGAATACATATTCAGTATAGAGAATAACTGAAAACAATTAAAATAACATCCCTTAATTAACATATACCTAAAATACATATGTTAAAATAAAATAAAATATAGATATAATAAAAGAGAAAAAATGAACAGTAAGTCTTCATGGTCATCTGTATCCCACTCATACAAATAAAATGTTTTCTCCTCTCAGTTTGTCTTACTCAGAGATATCTTCTTATTGGAAGAACTATACTCAAAACTTTTTTATTTGGGCTTAACCACTTTTAAAAATTATCTATATTGGTATCCATTCATTATTCTATTCAATATATACATATATATAGGTTCATCTCTATGATTTCCTCAATTTAGTGTTGACTTATTTTACATATAAAAATTATATGTACGTGACATTTGCTCATTTATTATTGATGCCTTAAATTCCAATCCCCCAAGTAACATATTTTTTTCTATTGGTCCCCAGGATCTGTACTTCTCTCTTTCTATCCAAGATCAATCTACACAATGATTCCTTTTGAGAATTTACCTAAGCTGGTTTGGAATATATGTACACATATCCCACTTCACATAAGTGTATACAAGTAATCCATGTTGAAAACCACTATCATAAATGTAAATGATCTCTTCCCTTATTTCATATCCCATAATTCACATATCCCGTCCTTTTTAATATTATAAAAACAAAATAAAGACCGTGGAATTAGTAGTTATTTATTTTATGACAAATCTAGTGTGCATAGTGAATTCATATGTGTTTCATTATATCAGTGTATCATATTTATGATATAGTTTAATTATAGTGTAGAAATATGCATTCCCTAAATAATTAGGTTCTTCGATAAATAGTGGTATGGCTTTCTTTAGTAATATGGGTACTGATATTAGTCTAATGAATTTTTGTACCAACCCAAGAATTTGTGTTTTGTTTAAATAAATCTAATAGTTTAGATATTTTTCATTTTATATAATTCAAATTTTATTTTATTTTTCATGACAAACTATTTTTTTGGACTCCATTACATGCAACACTGAGCATATCTAGTGTTACATGCAACATTGAGTTTAAAGTAAATAATATAAGTTATTAATATATTCTTATTTTAAATTATTGTTATCAAATAGCCATTTTAATGGTGGGTAGGAATATTATTTATTAATTATAAAAATATTTGGTTCTCACATGTAGATAAAATGAATCCATACGTAAAAATTTAATTAAAAATAAAAACTAAAATTATTTGAATATATAGAAAATAATTTTTTGAAAAAAAATATGTTTATTCAAACAAACATGTTTTATCTAAAAAAATTGATCAAAAAAATTGGTGAATTATTTAAATTAAATTTATATGTTATATATTCAATGAAATTTTTTACATTGATCATATTTTTTTCCAGACAATACATAATAAAAATTCTAATTTTCCTCTTAAAACTGTAATTTTCTAAAAACTAGTTTTATCACCATTTGAACACTTATTCTAAAACTAATTTTTGAGATTTTTATTAATTTTTTTTTGAAAAAATTAAATTAAATTTTTAAATAATCATTGAAAAATTAGATAAGGATGAATTTTTGATATTTTTCTTAAATGATAACTATTTTTGATGAATAATAAAAAATATTTAATTTTATTTGAGAAATGCCTTTTCGTTTAAATTATTTATAATGTTGAATAATATTTTTTGTTTTTAAATAATATTTATTACAATTATATATATTATTCTAAATTAGGTAATTTTAATCAATTTAATATTGAAATTTCATATAAATTCTTTATAAACATTTGAACAGTTTCTCTTTGAAACATTGCTTTCTCATCGCATCATCGTGATTAAATTAAAATTAAAATTTTATACTTATATGTATTGAATTTATAAAAAATGATTTCATAATTGGAATCATAATAATTTATATTATTTAATAATTTTAGCTTAATTTTTTTTCAAAAATTAATAGTGAAAAGACTAAAGAATAGTTTTTAGTAGTTAAGGTAAAAATGGGTTTTCGAGGGTGTTAAACTGAAATGATAAGGGTTAAATAAAATAAATACTTTTATAAATTATATATACTTCTTTTATTTGAAACTTATATTGTATAATTATTGATAATGGTTTGTTTTAAATCCTTTTTTCATGTGCAGTATGTGGTTACACATTTTTTACTTGAAAAAATGAAAAGATTGCCACTCACCTCACTTATAAAAGGCCACCCCCCCTTATATCATCTTCACACATTCAAAACATTTTCGTTCAGAAAATACCTACCAAAATCACTTCCAAAAATACAACCTATATTCTTAAAAGACTTATTTTTTGAATAAATCCTATCAAGGAATGATTTTATACAATCATAAAGAGGTTACCTAAGGAAGATGTAAGGTTTTCATCAAGCATTTTTATTTTATTTATCCCTCTAACTAATTAAATTATTATTAAACCATGATGATATAATAAAATTAGTATAACAAAAATAATTATATTTTTTATGTTGTGTTGAGGAACAGAAAAAATCTCTTCTTCCATCAAATGGGTTACAAAATCATCATTCCTGTCTATGATGGACTACCACCTCACGAACCGATGTCATTCACATTCCCATTACCAACTCTCATGATTTAGTATGATGATAGATCTAAATAATATACATTGTGTTTATAAAATAGTTATTCCAATAGAATAATTATATCATATATACCTTTTTACTATCCAATCTTTATGGTATACTATAATGTTTCTTGTGTGTACGGATGATTGTCGCCTCAAGATTCTATGTGATTCGTTTACACAATCACATTACATGGATGGTAATAAGGATGAATTTAAAGAATATATTTGATATAAATGACATAAATTTATATTAATGACATATTTATAATTATTTAAATATGATTTTTTATTTTATTTCATACAATTCCACCCATTGAAAATTGACAACATCGTTCGTGTACGTGTGGGCTATAACCTTCATGAAGCGATGTGACTGAGTCTTTTCATCACCACACCACATGTATTATATATATATATATATAATTATATAAATATATGACATATAGTATTATTGTCATGACCCGTCCTCGGGGCCCGTGCCGTGACTACCCCAAGCCCGCCTTCCATAGGCCAGGGGCTAGCGACTAGCACCAAAGGCGTAAAATCCCGATAACTGGGAAGGCATTGCCTTTATAAAAGAAAAAAAGCACCACAGATTACAAGCGGAAAAAAACACTAAGTACAAAGAAAAGATGAAAATTAAATGGGCTAAAATACAAACCCAAAAGAAAGTACGACTACAACTGAACAAGGTACAACAGCAAAAACACAAACAGCTGGAAGAAGGAAGCAGCTCCTGGGTCATCCTCCTCGGATCCTACCTGAAGGGTAGGTACAGATAGCATCCTCCACGCTCTCGTCCGTCAACCTCCTCTGTGATACGTCACGTCGTGTAGTCCACCTCTGGGTACTGGCTCGTTGTGTAGTCCACCTCTGGGTACCATCCAGTCCTCGAACACTCGGCCTCCGTCAGCACTGCCCGTCGTCTGCAACCAACACAAAGAGGTGCGGGCATAGCCCGTGCAGGGGTGAGTATAATGATACTCAGTAGGGACCCCGAGACCCTCAAGGTCTCACTAAAACCAACAAGGATAACCACAAAGAAGATCTCAACAGATAACCTCTACTTAGGTATATGCCCATACATATACCTAAGTTATCAAGTAACCCATATCATTCATGAGGAAACACAAGGATTGTGAAATCAACGGATAACCACTACCCAGGTATATGCCCATACATATACCTAAGTTATCAAGTGACCCATCTCAATCATGAGGTATACACAAAGGTCAAAAGATTCAGCTCAACCAGGATTTTTCATCATCGAAATTGTAACTGCTGAAGAGCTCCGTCTCTGGAGTGTACAGTGGTCCTGTCACGACTCCGAGGTATTTCTCACTAACCTAAGACTGCTGAGGTACTCCTCCTGTCAAGTACCGCGGGCCTGCCACCTCACATAGTAGTGCTTCCCGCCGGGGCCTGCCACCCAACACAATAGTGCTCCCCCCTCATAGCCTACAGAGCTACTCCTCTTGTCGAGTACCGCGGGTCTGCCACCTCACATAGTATTTCTCCTCTGTTGTGGGTCTGCCACCTCACAAAGTATTTCTCCCCACTGGGCTACATAAGTCACTCCGAATCGAATCGGACAAGCAGTCTTCAGGTCTCTGCCGGCTATACGGTCTCCGTACTCCATATGATCGTCTCTAGGAGGGTCCGCTCCATGATCTACAAGTCAATACTCCAAGTATCTCAATGTCACATGAAGAGTTACCTCAAGGACCGCCTCGTCATAGGGGTCTCAACGCAACAGACGGCGCGTCAATCGGACGCCCGGTCTGTGAGTTGCTAGCCTTTTCGTCCTAGGGGCCCGGTTTGTTTCGTGTGTGAACCAATCCAGCCGTAACTCAACTATACCCCGAACACTCATACGGTATACTCATAGGGACCGTTTCTCAATGAGATCACCAACGCCGCTGACGGTTCGTCAAACGGACATTCTGTCAGAAAGGTATCAGCTTCTCCATTCCAGGGGCCCGGTTGGATTTCGGTGCGATCCAACCCGTCCACTATCCAACTGCATCCAAATCTCGGCGAAGGATGCTAAAAGTTCCGTATCATCAACAGGAACTCAACGCAACAGACGACGCGTCAATTGGACACCCGGTCTGAGAGTTATTGGCTTTTTCGTTCTAGGGGCCCGGTTGATTTTGTGAGCGAACCAACCCGACCGCACTCCGTCGGCATCCAAACCTCGAACGGAGTAAGCCAAAAGATCCGTCTCACTTAGAGGAAATCAACGAAACAGACGTCACATCAATCGGACGCCCGGTCTGTTAGTTATTGGCCTTTCCGTCTCACACCCATCCAGGGAAACTTTCCAGGAGGTCACCCATCCTAATCACTACTCTAGGCCAAACACGCTTAACTATGGAGTTTTAACCACGTAGGCTCCCGAAAAGGAAGTTGCACCTTGAGTATAGTATACCGAAACGACCGTCTCGTTCCAAGTATCGCGTTGCCGCTGACGGCGAGTCGTTTGGAGGCCCGTAGCCCAAGATACATGCATTTGACCGAAAGTGGTCTGAAACTGGGGGGTCTAGGCCCGGACCGACCCGACCCGACCCCCCCCCCCCCCCCCCTTGGGTCGGCCCGAACCGGGTCGGCCTGCCCCGGGCGGCGACCCGACCCGACGACCCGGCCCGGCCGGCGGCGCGGCGGCGCGGGCCGGTGCGGCGGCGCGGTTCGGCGTGGCGGCGCAGCCTGGGCGTCGTTCGGGTGCCGCGCGTGGCCCCCCTTTGAGAACCGCGGCCCCTTAATTGGGGCCGCTTCTGAGACCCGGCCGGGGGAAATTAATTCCCCCGGTCTCCACTTTCCGGCCGGCCCGCACTGGCCGGCCGGTTTTGCCAGTAAGGACCGGTGACAGCCGGTCCTTCCTTCGCCGACACCGGCGGCCCGGTGCCGGCCGCCGGTCATCTTGCTCCGCCGCGGCCCGGAACCGGCCGCAGCCTATGTCGTCCGGCGCGATGCGACGACATTGCTTCCCTCCGCCGCGGCCCCGCTCCGGCCGCGACGCCTTTGACTTTCTTCGACGTGACGCGACGGCGTCGCGTCCTTGGATTTCTTTCCATGGCGTGGCGCGACGGCGCCGCGCAATAATTGTCGTGCGATTCCCGCGTGGTGCGACGGCACCACGCCATCCCATTCCATCCGCATGGAAACAATTATGAACATAGGAGGGGGGTTCGGCCGTGTTGGTGCGGTCCGGGCCCCCCTCTCGTTAGAAAATAACATTTAATCCTTTATCCTCGAAGTTTGACATTCTTGAATCAAGAATGGAAAAAAATAAATAAAATATCAACAATACCCTACCTCGGATTCAAGTGCGGAGCACGCCAATCAAGCCGCGGAAGACTAGCGTCGCGGAGGTCGGGCGTCGCGGAAATCGAACGTCGTTTCCATTGACGTTGAGGTGCGTCCGAAGAGGTACGTCGCTGGAGAAGCTTCGTAAGCTGACGGAGATAGTCCGAGGAGGAAACGGCGTCTCCTTTCGTTGACACGGGAAGAAGATCGAAGAAGCGGCGTCGTCGATCTTCGGAAACACACCGGCTACGAAGAAGAGAAGCATCGTTCTTCGTCGGAGCTTAAGTGTTTTTCGTGTTCTTCGTTAATGTTGAAGAAGATGGAGAGAGCTTCTCAAAATCTCTCAAGGTGGCAAAGGAGACCAACCCAAAATAAAATAAGCTTAAGCCTTATTTTATTTACACAACTAAACATTTGAATTTCAAAAGATAAGAAACGAACAATTAATTCGTAGAATTAATTCAACGAAAAAAACAGCTCATTTAATTTACGAAATAAACCGCCCAATTAAATGGTCTGTTAAGAATTTAAGAAAACGCGTCAGTTGACTTTCATAATGACGGGTTTTCGCGGGTGCGTTACTTAGCGGAAAGAAACGGCGGGGCTCGTGCGGGCCCCACCTCACAAATATCCTACCAAGAGGGTAGGATATTTATGGACAGTACCCTATCTGGTTCAACACAGTTTAAGCTGATTTTATGTGGCTTCAAGTGGCCTCCAAGTGGCTTAAGTGAAATAAAATAAAGTTGTCGAAAAAAATTATCTTATTTCTTAACCTTAAGCCCGAAAATTTAAAAACCACACCCGAGCAAACGCAACTCTAGAAGAGGCGTCTCTAAGCGAATACCGGCGCTGCGATTTCATCGGTGCCCTCAGAATTCGATTCCGGGCACCGGTTCAAAAGTTAGAAAAACTCGCTTGTCCGTTCACTGAACGTACCCGAGCCAAAGTTTGGAAATTTATTCTAGGCACACCGGGTCTCAGAATGAGGCGCCGTTAGAAACAGCGTTCTTGTAAAATTCCAAAGAAAATTAAGAAAAAAATTTCCTTGGAATTTACGGGTCTTTACATTACTCCCACCACAGGGCTTTACGTCCCCGTAAAGCATCACCACAAACTTAGGGAAACAAAACGGTACTGAGCACGCATCTGAGCCTTCCGCTCCCATGTGCTCACCTGGAGGTTCCCGCGCTGCCAAAAAAAGTGCACAAGAGGAATCGACCGTCCTCCTAGGATATGCTCCTGTCGATCCTCGATCCCCACATGAACCTCCGTAGAAGACACTCATCGCCACCGTCCATATCTTCATGGTCAATGATATGCGAAGAGGTCGAGCACATATCTCCTCAGTTGGGATATGTGGAAAACGTCGTACACCTAGTGCAACTGAAGTGGATGGGACAAGTGGTAAACCACCTCGCCTACCCAGCTGAGGACATAGAAAGGTCTGTTGAACCTCGGAGATAACTTGCCTCCCAGGCCACATCTCCGTAAACCTCGTCAAGGTGAGAGCCGTAAGAAGACGTGGTCGTCATCCTCGAATTCCAGAGGTCTCCATTTCTGTTAGAACTGAAACTCAAAACGACAGCTGCTACAAGGGTAAGGTTGACCGACTCAAGAGTGATCGGTTGCACCCTCATGTGCAAGAGTTACCCTGTGCTGCCTGGGGTTTCCTTTTTTTTGAAACATTTAACACGCCCGAGTCTCTAAGACTGGAACCGGTTTCTTGTTTCTTACTGCACTGTGCAGTCTTCATCCGCTCTTGGATGAACTGCACCTCCTTTAGTCTCACAAGAGCTGCTATGATTTCTTCTTTGCCGATAAGAGAAATATGGTCTCATCCCCTACATGAAACACATTCGTTTCCTAATACAGTCAATCCTGACATGAATGATGCATTCATGCCATGGATGACGTCGTAAGGCCTCGACGTAACTACCAAGAGATCCAACTGTCACTCTCGCCTCCAAGGGTCGAGTCACACTGTCGGCATCATTGTGTGGTCACTAGGTCTCCTTCAGTAGAAAATTCGAAAGTGAGGGTCAAGTCAACAGTTTTAACTGGAACCTCTTAGTAACAACACAAAAGAGGACAGGACTGAAAACATCACAAAGGTATGAGTCTTTTATTGTTGCAGATCATAATACAAAGATGCTACACAGTAGAAACAATGAACTAGAAGTACAAAGGACGTATCCACTAGTTCCGCTCCTGTCCATCTGCTCCAAGAGCTCCATGATCGAAGGGCTCAGCTGCCTGAAGCTGAGCTCTCGCATGTCCACCAACTCCTACTCGGCCAGCTCCTCTGCCTTGATCGAACCTCTGCCTCTGCCTGGGAGGTTCTTCATTTAACTGCTGGTCATCTATATGGCGGGTCGGACAGTCACGTGCCATGTGACTAATCCCTCCGCAGGAGTAACACTTCATGGAAGGTCTTGCTCTATCACTTCCCTTGGTGCCTCGCACTACCGACCCTGAGTCACGTGGTCGACCACCTGTAGGTCTGGTCCTCTTGGACCCCTGCGTCATCTGTCTACTGCCCTCTACAGAAGACTCTGCCGCATGTCGGCTAGTGGTGGGTCCTGCTGCTGGAGACTGCTCATCAAGGAAACTCTCCACTAAGAGGGCTCTCTCCAACAATCCTGTCTGCGTCGGAATGTTGTGTGATACAACAGAAGCTCTGATCTCCCGCCTGAGCCCCTACTCGAAGGTTCGGGCCCTGATGAACGGGTCTCGTACCATATCTGTGGAGTAGCGCGAGAGGTCTGTGAATCTCGCTAAGTACTGCGCCACTGACATGTTTCCCTGCCGCAGCTGAAGTAGCTCCTGTATACGCACCGCTCGAAGGGTGGCTGGTACAAACTCTTCCCAGAACAGGCTCTCGAAGTCTGCCCATAGAAGTGTCACCTCGTCATGCATCTGAAGCATCAGGCTCCACCATCTTCCTACTACTGCCTGAAGAAAGCTGGAAACAAGGGTCACCATGAAATCTGTCAGTGTCCCCACTAGCCTGAAGACTCTCACCATAGCCTCCATCTAATCCTCAGCCGCCTGCGGGTCCGTCCCTCCCTGGAACCTGGGTGGCCTCTGGCGCTGGAACTCATGCAGTGCACTCAGGTGACGTGCATCCTCTGCTGCTGGGGCTGGTGGCATCGGTGGCCCAACGGGTAGTAGTATCGTTGGTTCCTCAACTGGGATAGGGCCCTGTACTGAGGCCTTGTTGCTCGGCGGGCTGACAGTACGCACCACTCTCGGGGCTCTAGCTGGTCGTCCACGGGGAGGTATCCTGAAAGAAACAACGTGACAAGGTCAAAAGATTATACCTGGTGAGCTGACCTGGTTTGAGATGACATTTAAATAAAACTTCCGAAAAACACACACTCAATCAGTGTTTTCGTGCACAAAGTCGGAAATCAGTTGTCAGGGTCCTGGTGTATGGATACGTCGGCCGCCCGCACCAACACTGGACTCCCTGAACTGAAAAACCACACTCGGTACTCTTAACACTATTGCTTCACAGAAGAAACATCAGAGTTATAAGCTCTGCGGTAGAACCAAACTCCTCTGATACCAATTTGTCACGACCCGTCCTCGGGGCCCGTGCCGTGACTACCCCAAGCCCGCCTTCCATAGGCCAGGGGCTGGCGACTAGCACCAAAGGTGTAAAATCCCGATAACTGGGAAGGCATTGCCTTTATAAAAGAAAACAAGAACCACAGAGTACAAGAGGAAACAAAACACTAAGTACAAAGAAAAGATGAAAAGTAAATGGGCCAGAATACAAACACAAAAGAAAGTACGACTACAACTGAACAAGGTACAACAGCAAAAAGACAAACAGCTGGAAGAAGGAAGCAGCTCATGGGTCATCCTCCTCGGATCCTACGTGAAGGGTAGGTACAGATAGCCTCCTCCACGCTCTCTTCCTTCAACCTCCTCTGTGAGACGTCACGTCGTGTAGTCCACCTCCGGGTACTGGCTCGTTGTGTAGTCCACCTCTGGGTACCGTCCAATCCTCAAACACTCGGCCTCCGTCAGCACTGCCCGTCGTCTGCAACCAACACAACGAGGTGTGAGCATAGCCCGTGCAGGTGTGAGTATAACGATACTCAGTAGGGACCCCGAGACCCTCAAGGTCTCACTAAAACCAACAAGGATAACCACAAATAAGATCTCAACAGATAACCTCTACTTAGGTATACGCCCATACATATACCTAAGTTATCAAGTAACCCATATCAATCATGAAGAAACACAAGGATTGTGAAATCAACGGATGAACACTACCCAGGTATATGCCCATACATATACCTAAGTTATCAAGTGACCCATCTCAATCATGAGGTATACACAAAGGTCAAAAGATTCAGTTCAATCAGGATTTTTCATCATCGAAACCGTAACTGCTGAAGAGATCCGTCTCTGGAGTGTACAGTGGTCCTTTCACGACTCCGAGGTATTTCTCACTAACCTAAGACTGCTGAGGTACTCCTCCTGTCAAGTACTGTGGGCCTGCCACCTCACACAGTAGTGCTTCCCGCCGGGGTCTGCCACCCAACACAGTAGTTCTCCCCCCTCATAGCCTACAGAGCTACTCCTCCTGTCGAGTACCGCGGGTCTGCCACCTCACATAGTAGTGCTCCTCTGCTGTGGGTCTGCCACCTCACAAAGTAGTTCTCCCCACTGGGCTACGTAAGTCACTCCGAATTGAATCGGACAGGCAGTCTTCAGGTCTCTGTCGGCTATACGGTCTCCGTACTCCGTATGCTCGTCTCTAGGAGGGTACGCTCCACGAGCTACAAGTCGATACTCCAAGTATATCAAAGTCCCACGAAGAGGTATCTCAAGGACCGCCTCGTCATAGGGGTCTCAACGCAATAGACGGCGTGTCAATCGGACGCCCGGTCTGTGAGTTGCTAGCCTTTTCGTCCTAGGGGCCTGGTTGGTTTCGTGTGTGAACCAATCTGGCCGTAACTCAACTATACCCCGAACACTCATAGGGTATACTCATAGGGACCGTTTCTCAATGAGATCACCAACGCCACTGACGGTTCGTCAAACGGACGTTCTGTCAGAAAGGTATCATCTTTTCCGTTCCAGGGGCTCGGTTGGATTTCGGTGTGATCCAACCCGGCCACTATCCAACTGCATCCAAATCTTGGCGAAGGATGCTAAAAGTTCCGTATCATCAATAGGAACTCAACGCAACAGATGGCGCGTCAATCGGACGCCCGGCCTGAGAGTTATTGGCTTTTTCATTCCGGGGGCCCGGTTGATTTTGTGAGCGAACCAACCCGACCACACTCCGTCGGCATCCAAACCTCGAGAGGAGTAAGCCAAAAGATCCGTCTCACTTAGAGGAAATCAACGAAATAGACGGCACTTCAATCGGACGCCCGGTATGTTAGTTATTGGCCTTTCCGTCTCACACCCATCCTGGGAAACTTCCCAGGAGGTCACCCATCCTGGGAAACATCCCAGGAGGTCACCCATCCTGGGAAACTTCCCAGGAGGTCACTCATCCTGATCACTACTCTAGGCCAAGCACGCTTAACTATGGAGTTTTAACCACGTAGGCTCCCGAAAAGGAAGGTGCACCTTGAGTATAGTATACCGAAACGACCGTCTCGATCCAAGTATCGTGTTGCCGCTGACGGCGAGTCGTTTGAAGGCTCGTAGCCCAAGATACGGGCATTTGACCAAAAGTGGTCCGAAACTGGGGGGTCTGGGCCCGGACCAACCCGACCCGACCCCCCCCCCCCCCCCCCCTGGGTCGGCCCGAACCGGGTCGACCCGCCCCGGGCGGCGACCCGACCCGACGACCCGGCCCGGCTCGGAAAACCCGGCCCAGCCGGCGGCGCGGGCCGGTGCGGCGGCGCGGTCCGGCGCGGTGGCGCAGTCCGGCGCGGCGGCGTGGACCGGCACGGCGGCGCGGCCTGGGCGTCGTTCGGGTGTCGCGCGCGACCCCCCTTTGAGAACCGCGGCCCCTTAATTGGGGCCGCTTCTGACACCCGGCCAGGGGAAATTAATTTCCCCGGTCTCCACTGTCCGGCCGGCCCGCACTGGCCGGCCGGTTTCGCCAGAAAGGACCGGCGATGGCAAGTCCTTCCTTCGCCGACACCGGCGGCCCGGTGCCGGCCGCCGGTCATCTTGCTCCGCCGCGGCCTATGTCGTCCGGCGCGATGCGACAGCATCGCTTCCCTCTGCCGCGGCCCCGCTCCGTCCGCGATGCCTTTGACTTTCTTCGACGCGACATGACGGCGTCGCGTCCTTGGATTTCTTTCCATGGTGCGGCGCGACGGCGCCGCGCAATAATTGCCGTGCAATTCCCGCGTGGTGCGACAGCACCACGCCATCCCGTTCCATTCGCAAGGAAACAATTATGAACATAGGAGGGGGGTTCGGCCATGTTGGTGCGGTCCGGGCCCCCCTCTCGTTAGACAATAACATTTAATCCTTTATCCTCAAAGTTCGACATTCTAGAATCAATAATGGAAAAAAAATATCAACAATCCCCTACCTCGGATTCAAGTGCGGAGCACGCCAATCAAGCCGCGGAAGACTAGCGTCGCGGAGGTCGGGCGTCGCGGAAATCGAACGTCATTTCCGTTGACGTCGAGGTGCGTCCGAAGAGGTACGTCGTTGGAGAAGCTTCGTAAGCTGACGGAGATAGTCCGAGGAGGAAACTGCGTCTCCTTTCGTTGACACGGGAAGAAGATCGAAGAAGCGGCGTCGTCGATCTTCGGAAACACACCGGATACGAAGGAGAGAAGCGGCGTTCTTCGTCGGAGCTTAAGTGTTCTTCGTGTTCTTCGTCAAGGTTGAAGAAGATGGAGAGAGCTTCTCAAAATCTCTCAAGGTGGCAAAGGAGACCAACCCAAAATAAAATAAGCTTAAGCCTTATTTTATTTACACAACTAAACATTTGAATTTCAAAAGATAAGAAACGAACCATTAATTCGTAGAATTAATTCAACGAAAGAAACAGCTCATTTAATTTACGAAATAAACCGCCCAATTAAATGGTCTGTTAAGAATTTAAGAAAACGCGTCAGTTGACTTTCATAATGACGGGTTTTCGCGGGTGTGTTACTTAGCGGAAAGAAACGGCGGGGCTCGTGCGGGCCCCACCTCACAAATATCCTACCAAGAGGGTAGGATATTTCTGGATAGTACCCTATCCGGTTCAACTCAGTTTAAGCTGCTTTTAAGTGGCTTCAAGTGGCCTCCAAGTGGCTTAAGTGAAATAAAATAAAGTTGTCAAAAAAATTATTTAATTTCTTAACCTTAAGCCTGAAAATTTAAAAACCACACCCGAGCAAACGCAACTCTGGAAGAGGCATTTCTAAGAGAATATTGGCGCTGCGATTTCATCGGTGCCCTCAGAATTCGATTCCGGGCACCGGTTCAAAAGTAAGAAAAAATCGCTCATCCGTTCACTGAACGTACCCGAGCCAAAGTTCGGAAATTTATTTCGGGCACACCGGGTCTCATAATCAGGCGCCGTCAGAAACAGCGTTCTTGTAAAATTACAAAGAAAATTAAGAAAAAAATTTCCTTGGAATTTACGGGTCTTTACAATTATGATCATTAGATAATGATATAATAATAAATAATCTCTTCGATAATGATATTCATAATGTGGAAACGTTACTCATGCGAACGTTTGGCCTACTGTATCCATGATCATAATGTATATCGTTTCAAAAAAACATATTTCATTATTAATATTAAAAGTATAATATATGTATAAATGTTACAATTATACTTATTATTAATATATATATTATGAAACCATGATCAATGTATGATGACTGAAAATAACTAATCCAAACATATATAAAAACAAATTGGTTAATACTTAAAACGTTATTTTAACTAGAAATTCGTCATAAATGGGTAATGAATGGATAGAAGTAAATCATATATTGTATAATATATATAGTTATGGTTGTATATTATGTGAATAATTAACTTGTATTTATTACACATCATATTTGAATTGTATGATGTAATCTGAGTCAAAAGATATGGGATTTCTAGTTTCTCTTTTATTTATGGGATATATATAAGAATTCATCACTCATTTCATTAGTATGGGGTATATACTAAACCTTTGACTTTTTATATATTGAATATCCTTATTTTCATGATATTTATGGTTTATTTTGGTGTTATTTTTTATTAGGGATTTTGATTTGAAATATTACTTAAGCAGTAAGGTATTTTATGTCTCACTTTTCTACTTCTATGAGACACATGACATATTAAAAAACTATTTTTTTATTTTGTGTATATATTGAAAAATAATACACATTATAAAAATTTTACTGAAAATATAGTTATTTCCAATCAATTTTATGTTCTCCTACAAGAAAATTTCCATGTCATTGATTATAATGACAAGATGTTTATGAACACCATTTCTCTTCCATGAAATATACCATGAAAAAAATATTATAAAACCCATTTCCTTCTCTATGGGTTATGATTTTATGTGATGATTAAATAATTATAAAACCTCTTTATTTTCCAATGTTTATGAAATGATGAAATGTTTGTGAAAACTATTTCATTTCCTGGGTTCTGATATATTTAATTTTTTATGATATTGTGTAACACATAAATATTGTTTCCATTATGAGATTGGTGGGACCTATATATCCCTCTAATTAAATAGAAAAATATTTACATCCCATGAGATATACCCAATGAGAATAGGTAGCGAACATGTTTCAGTAAGGGTTGTTGTCTTCTACGATAGTCTTGGGAGTGATCCTTGACTACTATGATGGTTTGGGATACAAACTCATTCCACTATGAAATCCAATATAGTGAACCTTGAATACTATGGAAATGATAATATAGGCTTATTTGTATCCCACAATTTCATGTCTTAATCTAATATTACTCACTCACTACTAATGTTCCTTGATTTCCTTTATAATTAATATCTAATGAACTACCATGATTTATTCCACATATCAATATTTTGATATTTGATATATAGGGTATGAATTTCAAATGTTATTCTCTTTTTCACAAACCCTTATGCTCATGTATTTCTTATGTGATCATCGATATCTCACTTTCAAACCCTTATTGAGCATATAAGATATCCCTTATTATTCCTTTCCCCAAGTTATAGAGAAATAAATTAAGTTTTTCATGTCTGTAAGGATAGATAAAGGGGAATATATTTGTGGTATATGTCTAAGATCTTTCACTAAATTAGTAGATTGTGTGCCTAGTTTCCAAATACACTAAACTATTATGGTCCCCAGGCCCATGGTAATTTAATGTATTGAATAATTTTATAAAAATATATAATATCTACGTATGAAATTCCTAGATCAATATAGTTGGTATTAAAGGAAAGTTTTATTTATCCTTTGGAATCAATGATAAGAAAATATTAGTGATATACCTAAGGATATTTATAGGGATTTCCATAAGTATAACTCTAACGATGAGTCAATGTTTAGTAATCTTTCTGAAATTTTAGTAAAGGATAGAGAAATTAGTTTCCAATAAATTACATCCTTTTCCAGATACTACAATTGGATTGAATCTAGCATATATATACCTTAGTGTAATAACTATAAAATAGTACCATTGTGATAGACTCGATCATTACCTTGTGCACGACAACAGGACTTAATATACACCTGGTTTGACACTCCTAGATGATATTCCTTTGAAATTATGAAACAAATTACAAACAATCATAAAGGATTTAAATAGATGAAAACTATTAATGATTTATGATAAACTGATGGTTTCATTGAAAAAAAAAGGTTTCATGATTTATATATCCAATAAGTTCTTTTTTTCATGGTTATTTGGTTTCCCATTATTATTAGTGTTGCTTACACTTTTATTTTTGGTTTTACTCAATGGAGGGAACTAGAAGGTACTTGTTTATCATTGAATGTGCGTAATAAGTTTCTTATGAGTATCTAAATGAGATGCTGACTAGAGTAAAGGATGTTTTATTTTTTAATAATCGGTTATCAAAATATATAATTTTCAATGTTCCCCTTATCCAACTCTAATAGTCACCAAATAATATAAGGATAGAGTTCACTGGGAGTTCCAGTAATGGAGACCAGGGATAAAAGAATATTCAGTTTCCTATATATCAATAATGTGGAAAGAACCACACAAAAAATGCCTTAGAGGGATGGAAATATGATTTGAGTATGTAAAAGTACACAAATAAATAAATTATATATGAATAAATGAAAATTTGGGTTAATTTAACAGATGATAATAATTGTATCCCTAAGATACCATTGATGGTTGAATGTTTCAAATGTGTAAAGTATGGTATTTGTAAATATTGGTGTCCTAAGTGAATATCTCAAGATGAGAATCATAAAGTTTGTATGAGTACTGGGTTTACAATTGAGGATGAAGAGGCTACTAATGTCATCTAAAAGTATGGGGGTATTAAGTAATAATATAATAAATCATATATAATTGTTTAATAGTGACGTAAAATGATTGAAGTTTTTATGTATTGGAATTCAATAATTTTGTTATATGAAATATATATGGATTATTCATTATATTTATTTTATTATGTATATGAAAAAATATTTTGAATAGTACTAATGGCCAAGAAAATTAATTCAATGGAAATATAATATTGTATGGAAAGCACATGTTTATGGGAGGATAACCCTTTACATGTTCCTAATATAGGTAAAATGTCATTTATTCTGGATAAAGTGATGGTTGACATAGATAATTTAAATTTTAAAGTCTTTATTACCTCATAACTCAAAAATTATTTGTTGAAAATGTTGGGTATTCTATCATTGATGGAGTTCACAACATTTTTGGATTCAAGGAATATATCCAAAAATTCATGTTTTATTTGAGGAATGGATAATCATATTTTTTTAATATTTAATGGTAATCCTGGTTATTAACATGTTTCAACAGAATATGGGATAAAGGTATTCACATATTTAGTATATAATAATCAAGATACACTTTATGATCTAGAGTGGATTAATGTTAATCTAATTTTGATAAATTTAGTGACTTTATTTTTAAATTTTGAATTTTAGAAGTGTTATAAGGTTAACCATTTATGAAATGGTTTAGGTTGAATTTTGGATGAGGTTACAAAGATTAATGTATTACTTCACTATATAAATATTTATTCATATTGGATAACCAGTGTTTACCTTATTTAACTAGATATAAAATGAATGACTTATAATTGTTCTAGGTTTCCTATTTAGTAATTCAGACAAGAAATGTTAAACTAGTAAAGTTAGATATGAAGTCAAAATTGAATAATTCACAGTGAAATAAAGAAATTGATCCCAATAAATAAAAAGATATCATGTTTGTACATTTTCATATATTCTCACTCAATATGGAAAATTAATTCCCCAACATTGTGAAAAGAATCATAACATAAAATATTCCCCTATTATCATCATTTTTATGATATCAATTTCCTTTTTATCACCTGTTTGGTTTATGTATTTTTGGTAGTTAACTTTCTCCTGACCATGTTCTCTATCAATCTCTATCAGTATTTTGGTGTTATTTTTCTATTATATGTCTATCTTTTCACTTCCTAATAATGTTCCCCTATTTCAAAATATAATATGTGTTATTCTAGATGACAATCACACATACATTTCTACTTTTCAAGAGGATTTTTTATTAACAATTTTACAATGTGGGTGTCTATGAAAGAACATTAAAATGGTAAACCATTGATGACTAAGATGACTTTGGAGGTTGAAATTCATTTTAAGGGGGTAGAATATAACACCCCTATATTTTTTGAAATAGATTTTTTTTCAAATGAATTTAAAATTTTTTAATATTTTTTGATACATTTAACAATAATTTTACCTTGTGTTATATGCAACTTTGAGTTTTTATAGTGTTCCACATAACGCCAAGATTATCATTAATTACATGTATCACTAATTTAATGAAATGTGACCTATTATAAAAATATTATTATTAAATATGATTATTTTCACTTAGACATTGGAATAGTGTGTATGAATTAGATTAACTAAATCATAAAAATATATGATTGAAACATTTTTTTAAAATTAATTCTTTACTAACCAATTAAACAAAAATAAAAATTAAATCCATTTGAAAATAAATGAATTTTTTCAGAAACACCATTTTTATAAAAACAAACATGTTTTACCTATAAAATTAATCAAACTAGTTTTGGTGAATTATTTCAATTAAATATATATATTATATATTCAATCAAAATTTTAACATTCATCTTATGTGTTTTCTGGACTACAGATAAGAATAAATCCAATTGTACACTTAAAACAAACATTTCTCTAAAAAGTTGTGTTATTGCCTTTTGCACAATTATTTTTAAACTAATTGCTAAAACATTAGGAAATTTTAGTTGAAAATTAATTTTCATTTTTGAAATCATAATGTAAAAATTATCTTCGGTGGAATTTTTTTATAATTTTATAAATTTTTTAATCTTTTAATGAATAGTGGAAAATAATTTATTTAAATTGAAAACTCCCATTTCATTTAAATTACTTATCAAGTAAAATTATATTTTAAATTTGTTTTAATGTAAAATTTGTTAAATTATAAATATTTTATTCTATTTGAGGTAATTTTAATAAATTTTATATAAATATTGTGCATAAAATCTTTGTATACTTTTGATCATTTTCCCTTTGAAAACCTACTTTCTCACCTTGTCTGCATGATTTATTTTAAATTAATTTTATTCACTTATGTTAATTGAATTTTGAAAAATTGATTCCATATTATAAATAAGTATAATCTATTTTATATAATAATTTCAGTTTATTTTTTGATGAAAATTATTAGTGAAAATAATATAAACAAATTATCGCGATTAAGGTAAAAATTGGTTTACCAAGGGGTTAAATTAAAAAGATAAGGGTTAAATAAACTTAAAATGTGTCTAAAATATATTATATGGCCATATTTAGGCGTTATAATTTATGAGTCTCAATATTTTTTCATTAATGCTCCTTGTGGAATTTAAAACACTTGGGTACACCTTTTTCTTTGAAAACATTACATGTGTGCCATGCACCGCACTTATAAAAGAAGACCTCCTACCCTCTCTTCTTCACACTATAAAACTATTTTTTCTGTCAAAATCTTCCCAAATCCCTACCCAAAATCCCAAAAATAGACATATAATAATTATTTTAGGAATAAATCCAGCCTAGAAATAATTCTAAGGCGAACCGACAGAGTTTACCCGAGGAAGAGGTAATATTTTTCATCGAACGTTTTTATTTTATTTCTTCCTCCACCTCCTTCAATACATATTAATCCATGATGATATATTAACCTCATTGTAATATATATAATTATATGTTTTTAATTTAATATTATGAAATAAAACCATCTCCATTTCTATAAAATGGGTTACAAAATCATCATTCATGTTTATGGTGGAGTACCGCCTCACGGACAGATGTCATTCATTTTTCTATTCCCAAATATCATGGTTGTCTATGATGATTGATGTAAAGTATATATATATTTGTGTGTGATATTTATAAAATATTTATACCTTTAAACAAATTATATCAAACATATCATTTTACTATTAATTTCATAGGGGATACAACAATTTCACTTGTGTGTATGGTGAACTACCACCTCGTGACACGATGTGATTCGTTTATACTAATGCTTTACAAGAAAGTTAAAAAGGAAAATTTTAATGAAAATATGTGATATATGTAACATAATAATGATATTAATTGCATATATTTCATTTTTAAATATAATATATAATTTTACTTCTTATCCCCTCACTTACTGAAACTTGGTAACATTATTCGTGTATGTGTGGACTACCACCTTCAGGAAGCGATGTGACTCTCTCTTTTTATCACGTAACCAAATTGATGATATATATTGGTATATTTAAAAAAATAATCGTATATTATTTTCATTATAGAGATATAAAATACTAGGTGTCTTCTTTTCATAGTGATCCTAAAAAAATTGAAATTTTACTCATGTGTATGTACACCCAACAGTCTCCATGATCATAACATAATTCGTTTCTCAAAAAAATATTTCATGAATTGACATAAAATTATACATGACGTATAAATATTATAATTATGTCATGATTATTATTCTGGATAAAATAGAACAATGATCCAATTAACATTACTAAAAATAAAAAATCAAAAAAAATAAGAAAAACAAATTGGATGTTACCTGAAACGTGATTTTGAGAAGGAATTGATAATACACAGGTAATTATTATCCATAAGTAAATCATATATAGTATTATATAGAATCTTTTGGTTTAATAATAAATGTTTAATAAATTTATATTTATTATATATGACATTCAAACATTTATAAATGAATTTCAGGCTTAAGGTATGGGAATTCTATTCTCTCTTTTATTTATTTGGTACGTGTGAAAATTCAACACTGGTATCTTTTATGTGGTGTATGCACTTCCATATTGAAAAGATAAATCATTAATATATTAATTTTAATGATATTTAATGATTTATTTTATTTTATTACTTATAGGGGCCTACATTTCAAAAGATTACGTAAGATGTAAGGGACTGTGTGTCACTTTTTACTTTTTTAAGACACACACAACAAATTCACCACCTTTTTCTTTTATGTGGTGTATTTAATTCCAAATAATTTAATTTCTATTGATTATCCAAAAAAATATGGGGATTAAATAACCATTTCTGGATTGATATTTAATGGGTATTATGTTTAAAATGTTACCAAAGTCGTAATAGTTTGATATTTCAATCCAATTTTTTATTAGGATTATTTATGATTAACTCTCCAAAGTTGAAATTTTATGATCTACCCTCAAGACATCAAATGAATTTTTTATCCTTTATTATTCATGATATTTTCAATTAATATTACGATTTTTCCACTAATTGTTATTAAAAAAATGTAGAATTGTTTTATGAAAATTCAACTTTATTTCTCTCTTCGGTCAAAAACACTTTTTCCCAAAACCATTCATTCTATGAATATTTTCAAAAAAATTATTAAAACTCTTAAAATGATTTCTTAAATATATTTTTTATTTTTTTAATTATTAATAATTATTTTAAAACAATATTTATTTATTTTTCCAAACACATCCTGCTTGGATTTTACAAAAAATGCTATAGGAATCCTTGTTTTAACATGTATAGTATGAAAAAAATCCCTCATTCATAATCGCTATTAACATTGAATATTTAATTTCATTTTTACAAGATTATTTTTAAAATAAAATTTTTTTCTATTTTTTTTATATAAAAAAGTATATTTCTAAGAGGAAAGTATATTTTCCTTGAGAAATGTTTTAAATGAATTTTAAAGATTCCTTTATATGTTTTATTTTTCATTTTCAAATAAAATAATTTCTAAAATATTTTTTTAGAAATGATTTTCTAGTTAAATTTATCTTCCCCAAAAAATTCTACTAGTTATTTTTCTTTCAAAATAAATTTCCATATAAGATTACATTATTTATTGTAACATATACTTTATTTGGGATATTAAATAAGGATACCATTATTATTCATTTGTTTAATGGTTTATTATGAAAATATGTTTATGAAACATATTTATAAACCATGGTTTATATCATTATAAAATGATTATGAAAAGGGTTTATTTTTTCATGGGTTATGCATTAATAAGAAAATGAAATGATTATGTGACCTACCTTTTTTTCACAGGTTATGATATGTTGAATATTTATGAAACCAATTTTATTTGATGAGATATGATATGATATATGTTTCCTAATATTGTGGGCCACATAAATATTTTTTTATTAGACCGGTGAGACATATATCTCCATTTAATGCATTAGATGAAGATTAATATCTTTTGTGGTAGATAGGAATTGAATGGGGATCTGAACTGGTTCAGTAAGAGAATGTGACTACTATGATGGTCATAGTAGTGAGCCCTGAATACTATGATAGAAGAAAATATATACCCTCATACATTATCTCATGGAGGAGATATTTTATTGGAAGAACAAATGATAAATGAAAATTTTCAAAAAATGAGAGCTTAGTCTTTAGGTTCCATATAGGTTGACCCTCCCACACCCTCCCTCCCCCATATAGAAAAAAAAATGGAAGAGGGACTATATGAAAAAAAGGGACAATATATTATAGAAAATACAAGTGTTGTAGCTAAGAGTATTATAAGATGATATTTAAATTATTTGTGTTCTTTAAGTCAGAAAAAAACATTATATAGTTTGATTCACTACAGAATTTTTAAAATATTCTAAATAAGATTACTTTAAGTGGAAGATAAAAGGGGACCTTAATGATTAAGGTTTGGATGGATATTTTAGCTGAGACATTCAAAAAACCCAAACACATGTGTCATATATGTTGATGCATGATAGGTGTACCGGTGAAAAAAAAAATTGGTCGTTCTGCAACTTATCCAATTTAGGATGTTTATCAATGAAATATAATATCCTTAGAATAAACTATTACATATATGGGTGACATGATAGAATATTGTATTAGATCTTTGGTACATTAAATGTTTTTAGATGTCTAGAGAATGTTTTACGCAAAATATCCCACTCCTCTGCCTCTACCTACAGATCTCACTTCTCTAACTCTATCTTATTATCTGACTCCAACTAATGAGATCAGTATAGTGGGACAAAGGATTTTCCATTTTTTATTTTGTACATATAAACTTGTTTTAAAAATTACCATTGAGGAATGTTTATATTATATCCTTATTTTATATTGGTGTTAAAATTTATTTTACATTTAAATGTTTATATAGTTATCTAATTTTTATAGGAATAATTTAATGGAAAATACTTACTGTATAAAAAATAGAAATTTCAAGTTGTTATTAATTTAGATACAACTTCTTATAATCTTGATCGATTATCAACATATTAAAAAAAATTGGATGTTTATGACATTCCAATTGATGCTGAAATGTATAGTTGTGTAATTAATTTTATGATTTTAAAAAGAGAAATTATAGAGCTTCTAACTATAGATAATTCAGGGGTAAAATTAATGAAACTAATTTCCATGTAAGAGGACTATCACATATCTTTAACTTATATTATTTAATAGAAAATGTATAATTTTGTTTATTTTTTATTAGTTATATTTATATAATTTGTTTTCATCATGATACAATATCAGTATATGGATTTTTAGAACAATAATTTATTTCACCAATAGTAATGACAATGCAGAAAGTCTGATATAATTTTAAAAATATATAAAACATTTAAGATTGAATATTATAAAACATTTATATATTATAATGAAATTTAAATTTATTTTATATCTATTATTTTCATATAGGGAACAATATTAATTTAGAGATTAAAAAAAGTAGGCTACAAATATCAAAAAAAAATTACGAAAATGATACATTTCATTTATAATTTTCAAATTTTAGATGTAAGTAATTAAAATATTATTTTGAATTAAAAAATTCTTTATAGACATATGTTTCTTCAAAAAGAAGGTGTAATGGAATGTGGAACCTATGATCTAAGATTTTTTCCTTCAATAATTTCAACACGGATACTTACAAAATTCTAGAACATTTAGATTTTATTTTAAACCATTCCTTTAATTTTTCATTCATTTTATTCATAATATACGTTAAATGATTTCAATTTAATTTTAATCTTTTTGATGGACCTCAGACTAATATGGGACATGATCTATGACATTTAAAAAGTGAATAGAAGAATTATTTCATAGGACTGATTAGGTTTTTTTATTTGTAATATATATTTTAAATATTAAACATTAAACTATAAATGTTTATACTTATGTAGTTTTTCTATTTTGGATATGCTTATGTGATACTGGGTGAGATGAATTTTATGTTTTTTTATAAAAAAATATTTTTGAAATATGTTATTTCATAAAAAACATTAAAAATTTAAAAATAAGATTTATTAAGTCAATTTTTAAATAACTGATGCCGGGAACCACCTAGAAATAAGATATTTTAGGTTATTTTTTATGATGGTTATGAAATAACCAACATGATAATGTTTTTATCACATTAATTTTTTTACAAAAAATGATTTGACCATTGAATTTCCAAATCATTTTTTAAACCCCTATATGATAAATGGGTTTTCACGTTGGTTTTCATATAATCAACTTGGAAAACAACTTAGATATTATTAGTATATTTTCAACCAGAGTTATGAAAAAATCTGTGTGATAATGTTTTATCATGTCAGTTTTTAAAAACCTTTGGAATGATAATTTATTTTCCACTTCAATTATATTAAAAAGGTATGGGAAAATAAATTCCAAATATGATTATTTAGTCTAATTTTTAGTGTTATTTATTATTAATAGATGTGAAAAACATATTACAACGTCTCGTATATTAACTTTGTGGGGGTAACTAACATTAAAACCCCAAATTACATACATAAACATGCATTTTTTAATAGTTCTTTATCCAATATGTATATTTAAGTTGTATAATTTTTTGTAAAAAATTGAAAATAATAAATTTATAATTCTCAAATGAATAAAAAATGATTTTATTTAACTTAAATATTTTATTATAAAAATATGATTTTCATGTGTTACATACTTTTATCATTCTAATGTTTTTTAAAAAATAATGATTATATGTATTTATAAGATTAAAAAATTACAAAAAAAATTATAAAATTCAATAGTTATAATATAAATTTTTAATTTTAACATGATGTGGTTCAATGTATTAAATTAACATAATTTATATTGTTTAAATAAATATTTCATATAAGTAATGATTATTATGATCTTAAATATTTAAATTGATCAATATCAAATGTTGAATCTAACATAATTTTTAAATATATGATAATTAATTCAACACTAATTTAATTGGTAATTTATATGATATAAGATAAAGAACATTTTATGTCGAAAAATGTATTTTTCCTATAAAAGGATGGTTTTTAAATATATATTATGTCTTCAATTAATAGTTAAATTTTATCTTATTAAAATATTATTTATATTTCAGGGACATTAATTTTTTAATTATAGTTTTTCAACTTTGTAAGTAGTTCAACTTCATTTTTTGATTTTACAAATTAATACGGGTGAATAGTGCATGGAATTAGAAAAACATAAAAACCCTTAAAATATATTATATGTTTGTAAGGATTTATAAGACAAACCAATTTAAAAAGTAAATTTTATAATTTATTCAATCTCAAATATCATTGATTTTTCCACTTACGGGATCACATTCCACTTAATAATGAATTTCCTTAACTATTAATTAATTAGATATTATGGAAAGGACACCCCTCCACCACCACTAACAAACCTATCAAACCATTTTTTTATCTATTTGATATCTAAAAATTTTAATTCTACTAAATCCTTATTATATGTTTGATAACTTCTAAAAACAATAATTATTACTAAATCCATCATTCTAAAAGAACACATGTTGTGGATAAAATTCATCAAGTGTGAATCTAAGTTCCTCTCTAGCTTTATCCACTAACTTATCATATCCACTCTTTATGTATCATATAATCCAATATAATGAAGTTATATTATAATCATTATGTTACTTATAAAATTATACAACTATTATATAACTCTAAACTCTTACTCATTCACTAATATATCATGTTCTTGTTTGGGTTAGTTCATCAACAAACATGAACGATGTTATACTAACATTATCATTTTCATAATGAATAATAATCAATAATTTATTGATAGTAATATATACTATTAAATATTAATATATTTAATGAATTTGTTTTTTTTAAGTAAGACATAAAATAAATAAACACTACAATGTAACTCAGGGTTATCATTAAATTACACGAAACATGCTCATTATGGACTCTTTTCTTAAGTACAACACCCATAACATCCATAACATGAAAATTGGACTAAATAAATTATTGAATAAAAATTATTACACTATATAAAATAATATTTTACTGATGAGCTGGGTATCAAAAAAAAATAAGTATGGACTTCTCCATTACGATATTAGTACGAAATAATCAATATTACTAACATATGATATTGAAAATAAACAACAAATAACTAATATGTGTGTAATTAATGAATATAACTAAATAATATAAATGGTAATTTATATGAATAGGTTTATTAAATAAGTTATTTGTTAGATTATTTTTATTATTCAGGGGATTAAAGAACTTTCAGGGATGTTTGGAGTAATGGAATGGTTTCTTCACTAATATCATTTTGAAACCAAAATTGTCTACGATTGAAAGTCCATTTCGTGAAATTATACTTCCATTATCTTCACACACAATATATTTTATTCTTATAGTTGTCTTAATTAGTTTTAAATATATTCTAATCATTCAAATTCATTTTGGTTTATAATTCCAAAGCAAGGATGTGTGTAACAAGAGTGGACAATATCAATTTTTTCTAGTCCAAAATAATTCTATTAAAATTACATAATCATTATTTATTTATATATATGTTCTTATCATAACTAAATTTATATTTTATGATCATTCTCAATAAAATTGTATTTATTTACAAAAATGATTCTTATTTGGAAATGTTTTGTATTGCGTTTTTCTCACAACATTTACCTTATTTACAATGGTGTGAAATGAATCTCATTATAAAACATTATCTACATAAACAAATTTTCCCACTCTATTTATAGATATTATTTAGTAATCTTACCCTCAATGTTTGTTTAGTTTTCCCATGAAATCCATATTGCCTTTTTAGAAATTATTTTCCTTTTAAATGTGTTTCTAATATAAAGTGTAATTATAATTATTTTTCAATGAAATTCTTAATAATATTAAAAGGTGTTTTCCATATTTGACAATATCATTTAATGTTTCTAATTCTTCACTAATAATATTCACAAATGAAATAATCCATCTTATTTCTCTATATGGTAAAATATAATGTCTTATGAATTTTTTCATGGAACTAGTTTCTTTACAACTTGTAAATTAATATATGTTTGAATTAAAAATGATTTCATGTTCATGTTCTAAGAATATGTATATTTTTTCATTATGTGATGGATGTGACTACAATTATATTGTATTATTATTTGTTGGATAAAGATTTATATCATATTATATATTGATTACGGTAATGATGAGTAATCTCAATCAACTATGGGACACCATCCACTATTTTTATAGGAATGTGGAGGAATCATAATCCATTAAGGTAATTTATGAACTATATAGTGATGGTATGGGTAGTAATCATTGATATAAGATATAAATTTTAATGCATATATATTCATCACATTCTTATTAATATGTTATTTTCTCATGTATCATAATTATTTACTCATGTTTCTACACTATTATTATATGTTTATTATATTATGCTAAAACCCTTATGTCATGACCCATGATTTATGATCTATTATTTATTGGGTATGAACATATTATGTTATGTTCTTTCACATTGATTATGTTCTCATAATCATGCATTTATCCTAATCCCAATTATTTTCTTTGATTATTTCCTATCATTTATACCCTTATTGAGCATCTGAGGTCTCCCTTCCTTGTGTTTCCATCTCACTGTGTTTTGAAGAAGATCATTACATATGAAATTTTTATAAGGGTATCAGGTGAAATGAATATTTTTGCAATATTTTTAATAATTGTTTTAAAATAAGTTGATCTTGTATCTTGTTTCTCAAAACACTAAACATATATGCTCTTGGGTTTGTTTTATTATAAGATAAAAAACACTAAATGTATTATAAATTTGTGTAATTTATGTTGTGTTTTGTATATCCCTATTGGTATTAGAGTAGGGTTTTTTGTTTTTGGGATTGGGATATAAGAAATCAGAGGATAATACCTAAAACAACCTACGATAAACTAAAATATATGATTGATGAAATGAAAGTGTCAATGGTTAAAATGAAGGTGTCACAACTTAAGACATTTTATGATTTATTTTCCTTATCGAATGATTGTTTACATTGATTGTTATTGTTTTATTATCAAACTAGACATTATGGTATTTGGAAATTATTGGATCTAGGAGTAATCAAGTTAAAGAATTATGTGATAGATATTTCTATGATTGTACCAATGAGAAAAAAAGAGGGGGGATGGAGTGAAATATCACATAACCATGCTCAACCAAATCCCTCTTGTTGTGAATAACAATGTGAATCATACCAGACATTATAACATGACAATGAAGGAACAAATCTATATTTATTACTTCATGTCATAGCATCCACCATCATTTAGTGAGTTTTCAAACTTACTTTTTTTGGGACATGGATAAACACAATAGAAAATATATTTTATGTTCTCAAATTCCCAAATTATGAAATGGTTGTTTTAGAAATTTTTTTGTCTTGAATTTGAGGTTCACCAATGGTGTAATCTCATTAATAAAATAAGGGAGTATGTAGAAATATAATCCATGGAATGGGATTAGTTTAAGAATATGATCATAAATAATCAAATTCCTCTATTTCTTTTCAAGAAAAATGTGGAGGGAATTTTTAGAGATGAAACAATAAGAGGAGGAATCTATTGGTACCTATGAAGATAATATCATGATATGTTCAAGGTATGATTCATGTACTATCATTAACCTATAAAAATAAATAAATCACTTCTTTATTGAATTAAAAAAGCTCTCTAAATATAATTAACTATAAGTGAAATTGGTAACAATGAAGATACTTTTTTAGGTTCTCTCAAGGTGGAAATAGAAGTGAGTTTCCTAGAAACTGAAATCATAAAAACCTAGGATGAAAGAAAATTAATATTCATATATGATGAGTATGTGGGAAAAAATCATGGTTAGAAATTCCCAAAAGTGATACGTAAATGATTTCAGTGTAAAAGAAAATGATATAACAAATATGAATGTTAAATAGACATGAATAGGAAAACAAATAAAATGGATGAACATAATGATCTTATGAATGGACCACCCATACTCCAATGCTTTAATTATATAGAGTATAGGAATTAACCCCACCAGCACACCAATCTAGGTGTTAATAATGACAACTGATTTCATCAACCTCTTTATCCAAGGGATAATGTGAAAGCATGTTTAATCGCAACTAATAAAGTTGGAAATGAAAATGAAATAGTTAAATTCATAGTTATCATCCACTATATAACTTCACATGTATTATTTGATTCTAGATCTACCCACTCTATCATAAATTTTAGTTTTTCTAAGAGTATAAAATAACCACCCAAAAGGATATATATTGAATTATCAATGGTAAATTATATTGGTATAATGATTTAATCCCAATTCTATAACTCCTCATTGAAATAATTATATTTAAATATCATAAAATTAACCATTAATTGGATTTTTTTGTGATTTTTGGCATATATTAGATCTCCCTATATAGTTCCCTCATTAATTTTTAGGAGAGAAAATTCACATTATATATTCCAAATCAGTATATGATGATCTATTAATACAAGGATAACCATAACATCCCTTTGGAAATTGTATTAATCATATAGGTCTTGATAAAAAATAATAAGGGGTATTTTTCATAAATGGTTGTGTAGAAACTCAATACTGAGTTTATTAAAAAATTTAATTAATATATTGATGATTTTTATAATGAGTTTCATGGTATTCTCATATGTTGTGATGTTATGTTTTATATAGAACTCATACCTGGTGTCATGCCAATGTCAAAGACTCCTTCTTGAATATCCATACATGAAATGGGGTATTTTAATAAGAAACTCCATGTGAATTTGTAAAATATTTTTATTCTACCAAATACTTCACCTTTGGGGATACTAAACCTATTTTTGGATATTAAATATAGATCGAAGCATATCTGCATTAATTTTCATGAATTTAACAAAATCGCGATCATGAATAATTTTCATTGGACCCATATTGATAACATGTTTGATAAACTATAATGGGATCAAAACGTAAAAAATATTTCACTGTAATCATGATATCAATAATTATGTGTGAAAGAGATGATGTACTCAAAACACCCTATTTATATCAAGATATAGGAACTATAAATTCATAGTGATTCCAATCAAAAAAACATATACATGAAATATTTATGGATATAATGACAAAAATATTTAAAGATTATCGTGATTACTTTTTATAAGTATTTAAAGATGATATTATCATATATTATAAGACAAAATAAGAGCATAAATATCATTTTAGGATTTTCTAAAGACTGTGAGAAGTGATAAAATATATTCTAAATTTAGAAAGTTTGAATTCTAGATATATAAAGTGTCATTATTGGGTTATTTAATCATAAGTTTGATATATTTATGGATCATTCAAAGATAAAGGTGACTAATAAATGGGCAAGGAAAACTATTGTAACTGATTTTTAAAATTTTAACGTATTAGAAGGATATTGTTGATTCCATATGAGAAAATTCTCTTTATTATTATATCCCTTAACAATGTGAACTCGAGATATGGTCAAGTTCTTCTAGATATAAAAATTTGAATAAAATTTCCAGAATATCATGAGGAGATTGATCACTACACTTGTAATCACATTACTAGGTATTGGAAATTGGTTCGTAATATACAGCGATGTATCAAATAAGGTATTAGGGTGTTTTCTCTACAATATGAAACTGTGTCATCTTATTACTATAGTCAATTAATGGTTAATGAGAAAAATTACCCAACCCATAATTTGAATATAGTATTAATAATATTTTAATTGATAATATATAGGAATTATATATATAGTTAAAAGTATGAATTATATAATAATCATAATATTTTAATGTATATATTCACATAGAAGGACACGGACATTCACCAATGGATATATTTTTGAGTTTATCGAGGAATATAACTAAGGAATAAAAATCCACCTTGGGATGGAAAAAAGGTGTTAAATTTTGTGATTATGATGGACCACTCTATATTATCCCTGATAAAGATTTAATGAGAATCAATACTCAGCGATTTTCAAAGTATGGACCTTGAAATCATAAATTAAAGGGGTAACTCTTATCTTATCTAAATGATTTCTCAGTTATCCATCCATGTGAAGATTATGGAGGTACAAAATGAGGATATGGAGTTAAAAAAGAATGTACAGAATGTTATGATGTTTATCTTTTATAGTGATAGAATTATTAGATTTAGGAAATAAATAATCTATCCATAATTACCAAAATTAGTCAAAGTGTTGTTCAATGATTCACATATATCTCCAATATATATTTATCATTTAATTACAAAAATTTATAGGGATATCTAGACTAATTTCTTGAGAAAAACATAAATTAGGAGATTACATAGTATGTATCTTGATGTTTGGCATGTCAAAAAGTTATGTTGAAATGACAGATGTCTAAGGGTTTGATGCAGCCATTATGTATATGGACATGAAAATTGGAAAATATATCCATGTATTTCATTTTATGTCTTCCTAAGAATTATAATGTTTTAATGAAATTTGTTTTATAGTTGATCGTCGTACAAAGTAATCCAATTTCATTATTATTAAAGAATATTTCTTACTCGATCAACATTCTAATATATACAAAATGGAAGTGGTAAGGCCTTATGGAGTATCACTCTCAATTATATTTGATCTGGATTTCAGTTTTAGCTCTAAGATTTATAGAAGCCTTCAGTAATAATTGGATACACAACTGAACTTCAATACCACTTATCATCATTAGAGTAATTTTCATTCTAAAAGAACCATTAAAACTCTATATGATATCTGGAGATCATGTTAAGTGTATTTCATGTAAGGTTGAAATCAAAACCTTACCGCTAGTAGAGTTCTTGTATTAATTTTTTTTACACAAGTTATCAAATAAGCCCATATGAGGATCTATATGGGAAGAGTTATATAACTAAAATAAGTTGGGATGAAGTTGGTGAGTGTAAACTGATGGGACCAAATCTTTCTTGTGAAATTAATGATATGATTCAATCCATTAGAAATTATATGAAAACTATTTAGATTAAAGTGAAAAAATACCTTGTTAATTGTAGGTGATATTATTAATTTGATGTTAAAAACAATGTATTACATTGAATACCACCATGGAAGTGGGTTATGAGATTCTAGAAGAATGGGAAGTTAATCCATAAATTCATTATCCCTTTAAAAATACTAAATTGTTTGGGGATGTTATGTTATCATCTAATACATCCTCAAAACCTATCATAATTACCTGATGTGTCCCATATATCATCTTTTAGTAATTACACATATGACCCTTCACATTTACTAAACTCAGATGTAGTATAACAGGAATATGTCTTCTCTTATAGGAAATAGATGGTAGGAAACATGAATCTTAAAGATAATATACTAAAAAACAAGGCCACTCACTAGGTTACAATTCTATGGAGGTATAATAGGTTTGATAAATTAGTATGAGAAACTGAAAATGTATTGACCAAGAAGTTCCCTTATTTGTTTCATCAGACTATAAAATTTCAATGGTCTAATTATTTAACAGGAGGAAGAAATTTATACCCCCTGATTTTACAATGTATTTCTTTCTATTTTAACTTATTTTTTTATTAAATAACTTGTCTAACATGAAATATTGAACTAAAATTAAAAAAATAAACTTCTTTGGGAGAAAATATTAAATTTTTAGATAAATATTAATAAATTATAAGAATAAATTATGAACCATCATTAAAATAATTACAAGTGAAATATATCCTCAAGTGAATAAAAAAACAACTAATAAACAGTCATTATCTTTATGGTTTGACATTAAGATTGTAACCCTGGATTTATCAATGGAAATAAAGGGGAAAATATAAATAAAATAGACTTTTGAGGGGGATGTATACGAAAACAGTGAATGATTCTATAAATATATGTAATAATATTTATAGTAATGAAATCGAATATTATATATATGGTCATTGGAAATATGGTTGTTGGGTATATATTTTTTTTGTATGACCTTATCCAAAAGGTATATTAGAGTTGAGTAATTTTTAATAAAAATTTGGAAATAATATAATTCATAACATTGAAATGAAAAAATATATAATATTTTATTACAAATATATATATTTTTATGTGTAAAATATTATTAATATTATAATTATTTTAAAATAATTATTTTATGTATCTATAAAATTAAAATATATATTTTAATAAAAAAATATTTATAAAATGAAATGGTTAAATGATGAATAATTAAATTTAATATCATTTTGTTATAATTATTTAATGTAAAAAATGATATCTTTTATTAACCAAATATTTTAAAGTATTTTTTATTAGGATCATTACAAATTATATTAATGTATTTTAAAATATTATTCTAATTTAATGTTCCAATATATAAAAAATAGGTTACCATACATTTAATTATTAATTATTATGAAATAAGATTAAGAAAACTTAATGTTTTTAAAGATGTTTTTCTATCAAAATGATATTTATGTAAATATTTGATTTTCAATTAAAATTTAAATTTATTAAATGTATAAATTTAATTAGAGTAAATGTATTTCTATGTTTTAATAATCTCATCATAATTGGGTAATTATATAAATTTCATTTTTATACATAAAAATATGTTACTGGGGTGAATACGGCATGACATCAGTAAACTTTGAAAATAATAAAATATGTTATATGTTTATAAGGACATATAAAACTTATAAAAATAAAACTAGGAGGATAATGGAGATATTCATAAGAATCCATGTATATTTGCACTTATGGTTCCAATTTCTACTGAAAATTGACCTTCCTTTACTAATAAGTGAAGAGAAATTCTAAGAATTCCACTTATACTCACTTTTAAACGGACCTATCCATAACCCCTCCTAAAATAATCAAACAATTTGTTTCCCTCTTGAATATATTCCCTTTATCCTAATCCAAAATACTAATTATATTTTTGATAGAATTTATTTCCTTGTAGTAAGGATATATCCTTCATTCAAAAAGAACTTATGTCGAGGAGTGAATTCATCAAGTATGTATCTAAGTTATCCTATAAATGTTTCAATCACCTTATCATCTCCACTATTTATAAATATAATTATATTATTTAATGATATTATATTAAAATAATTATACTTCTATTAAAATCATACTATTATTATATATCTCTAAATTCTTACTCATTCACCAGTATAACATGTTCTCATTTGGGTATGTTCAATCACTTACAGCAATGATGCTATACTAATATCACAATTTTCAACATGAATAAGTCTTATGATATTATCAATGTTAATATATAATATGAAACATTAATATATTTCATGAATATGGTTTACTAAAGATGGAATAAAAATGAATGATCATTATAATATAACTCTTGTTAAACGGTAAATTGCATAAAACATACTCATCATAGATTCCATTCTCATGAACCACACCCATGCCATCCATAAAATGAATTAGGGATTGAAAAAATAATTAGAATAAAATTAATCCACTAATTAGACCAATTAGGTAATGATGAACTTTCTACCAAAGAAAAATGATCAACATTTCTATAAAATCGTCAATATTACCAACATATGATAATAAAAATAAATTATAACTAATATATTGTTAAATAATTATTATAATTGAACAATATAAAAGGTAAATTATATGAATAAAGTTCTTAATTAAGTTATTATAATTATAATTATTATACAATGGGTAAATTACTTTAATGGATGTCAAGACTTAAGGTGATATTTTATTCATTAATATCATTTTACAATCAATATTGTTCTTGTTTGAAATTAAATCCATAGAAATTATATTTTAACTATATCTAAATCACATATTTTTCATCTGAAATAATAATTATAGGGTTTTTATATATTCATTCAATTTAAACACCATTTAGTTCACAATCTCACTTAAAGGGTGTTTGTAAATGGAGCCAAACTTATCACTTCTTTTGAGTCATTAATCATTCTCCTATAAGTACATATTAATTATTTTGTTTTCTAGATATTCTTATATCAAATTTCCATATTTTTTAAGTTTTTTTTCAATATACATGACTTTATTTACAAAATCAATCTTCTTTTAAAATTTCTGGTAAGTTCATTTTCTTCCATCTTTGACATTTTTTAAAATTGTGGGAAAGGAATATCTCTTTATACCAATTTCCCTATGAAAACATTTTCTCACTATATTTTTTACATGTATTTAATAAATATATCATCCAGGTTTCATAGTATTCTGTAGGATTTTTATTCCCATTTATATAAATAATTTTCATTAAAAAAGATTAGTTAAATTTTTTAAGGATATATATTATTATTTTAAAAAAAATGCTTATGGTCTTAAAACATGTATTTCATCTATGTAAATTTATATAAACGTATATACTGATTCACTAGGAAACTTATCTAATGATACCATCAAATTTTTCTCCAGAATAATAATTATAATGTCTTATATACCTCTTCATCAAACTCAATTAATTACAAAAGGTTAATTAATATATGATATAACTAATAATGTTTTCATGTTCAGGTGGCACTCATATGTATGTTTTTTCATTATATGGAAAGTGATCCCAAAATTATATATCACACTAATTAATGGGGTAATTATTTATATTTCATAAGGTGATAACATTGAGACTGGGTTGGAAACCCAATCTACCATGAAAATTTTTTCACTCTAATTATTGGAAATGGGAGTAAACTCAATAAATTAAGGGGCATTGTACACTATGAAATGATAATCTACCATAAAACATTTTCCACTATGATTATAGGAATGGGGAGTAAACCCAATCAGTCAATGTAATTTTTTTTAATATGTAATGATTGTATTACTAGTCATACATTATATGATAAATGAATTTTTATTCTTTATATGTTCCAGACTATTTGGTTTATGTTATGATTTCAAGACTGACGATGATTGACACTTTTTTTCCAAGTTTTATCACTTTTTTCTTATGTTATTCCAAAATAATTATTCCATGACCCATGATTTATGATCTCTGTTTATTGGGTATTATTTGTTTATATTATGTTCATGGACATTAATTATGTTCTCAAACAAACATTTTTATCATATATCACCTTTATAATCCTCATATGTTTACCATAACCTCACTTATGATCCTCATTTATTTCATTTTTATTTTCAAAAAGAATATATTTTAGTATTAACATGATGAATAGAATACAAAAAAAATATACAATTTTTTTTCTAGATAAATATCACATTGAAACATTAGTAATTATATTGTTATACCATATTTTCAAAAATATATACACATAAATATAATTATAATTCTAAAATGGAACCATCACAAATTAAAAGGTTGTTTTAATCTACTATGGTGGCCCTATATCCCATAAGAAAGATATATAAATTTGAATCGGTTATAAAATACATGGATATTAAATCAGATTATGGAATGTTAAATAATTATTTGATAAAATATTTTCTTTAAACAAATAATTATAAACTAAAATAAATTTCATGCCTATAAATTTCACTGAATGAAATAAGTTGGTCCACAATTTGGGTTTTAGTTATCATAAGATCCATTCATGTTTTAATGATTTAATCTTTTGTTATGGTTAATATGATTTATTAGTTAGTTTTTATACATATAGACAATAGAGTTATAAAGATTTATGATATTGAAAGTCCATATTTTTTAATATTAAATAGTTATGATATTTTTTGCTTGCACCATGATTTAATTGGGTTTTTATGTACCAAAACACAACCGCATTCATGAAATGGTATAGATATGATATTTTTACTAGTAAAATATTTAATCATCTTTTTAATGGTGATTTAGGAAAAATATTGAATAGGTACATCTATCTATTCCTTCAAAACCTTGTGACATGTTGTTAGGTTTTTCTACTGATGGTTTTTTTCTATTTGGTGCTTATGGAAGTCAATATTCCTGTTGAACTGTCTTCAAAACTCCAAAAAAATAACCACCATGGATGTTAATGAAGGAAACATATATCTATTTGACATTAATAATTCTATGAAATCCAAATAAGAATATTGATGCCTATTTGAATTCATTTATGAAAAATTTCTATTTATTATTGAGGGGTGGTGAAACTACATTTGATATATTTTTTGAATAGAATTCTAAAATGAATGATAAAATAATGTGGAAAATTAGTGAATATCTGGAATATGAAATTTCATCTAGATATCTTACAAATGGCCAGAAATCCAGCATTAACTACATTGTAAAAAATCATTTATTCGTGTTAAAGTAAGAAACTGTTGTTTTTTACTGTCATCAAACATTTACTTTTAAATATCACCCTTCCATAAGGAATAGAAATAGTTTTAAAAAAATATAAATGAATGAGGTGGACATATAATAGTCCTCACATGTATTCATATCAAATATATGGTCTCTAAATTACTTCATTTTTCTACTGGATCAATAGTAAACAAATAAAAAAATTCTTTGGTAGAGATCACAATTGGTTATATGAGTGTTTGATGTTAAATTCTATATTTATCTGATTTATTGTTCTGATACATGTTAGATGTCATGAAAATTATGAATAACTATTTTGAAAACATATTTTATATTTTGTTAGAAACACTTGGTAAGAATAAAGAAACTATAAATGAATAGTTAGACATTGGAAAATTTTCATGGTGGCTAGAAATTGAGTTATTTTAACATGAAATATAATAAAATTTAATGATTAGATAAGAATATTATGAATTTAAAAAATAATAATTTATTATTATATCATTTAATTGTGAATTTTAGGATACCATATATATATTCCTCAAAATTTCCTTACTATGTAAGAAGTCTTCATGTTGTTAGATTAAAAAGTTATAATCTACACACCATAATATAAAGATTACCAATGATTATCCATAGATGGTTGTTGAGTTATTTGATCTGTATTGTGTTTACTGAAATATCATATTTTTTCCAATACATTTGTTTAAGGGATCATAATATGGTTCACTAATTTTATTGTAGTAAGATGTTGTTATATGTTTATGTAAAATAGAAGAAATCTATCCATTTTCCTTCTCTAGTTAAATGCGACATTTAATGTCAAATTTTTCATTTGAAGGAAAATTTATGGAGTGATAAAATTTCAATTTATATACACATATAAGATATTGATGAAAAAATTTAGGAATAAGGTATCTATCAAAGAGTTGGTTGAAGGATCAATTGTATAAGAATATTTTTAGGAGGAAATTTAAAATTTTAGTACTTATTATTTTTAATCAGAATATCATTCAAAACATAATTGAATGGGTTATAATTAGGGATATATTAATAATATCATGAACCATTTACTATCAGTATTCATTTATTATGGACTTGGTTTTTGTGTTATTCAGCAATTATGAATGTCAAATGTTGAACAACACAAATATAATACATATGTTCTTCTTAATTATTTATAAATGAAATGGGTTTTCTAGTAAGATCCAGTTTTTATAATTTAATAAATATTTTTTCAATGTTAATTTATATTAATAATTTTTTTAGATTTTATGATGATCATATCAAAAAATTCACACAAATTACACTAGTACATCATGAAGAACATTGATAGTAAAATTTTACTTACATGTCATAAATATTAATAATAAAAATGGGTTATGGTCAAAAAAAATTGAATAAATTTCTTATTTAACATATAATATTATTTTTTCCAGGTATTGGAACATGGAAATAAATTTATGTAAACAATTTCTATTTAGTAACCTGCCATTATAATTTGTTAATTCTTACAATTCATGTTTGGTAAATGGATTTTGATTTTGTACTTGTAGATATGATGAATAAAAAAATCAATAATAAAAGGAATTTATTTGAAAGGAACCCCTAAAAATAATGTTGTGCTCATCATTATGGAATGGTAGATGAAATAATTTGGTTATATTATTTGGTAAAAAACACCTAACAATGTTTAAATGTCATTGGTTTAATACTGATTGAGGGTTGCACATTCTTCCATGACATGGAATCATATACATTAAATATAAAAGTCTTCTTGTAGAAAATGAACCCATTATAATGTTTCTTTCAGCATGTCATGGTTATTATATAACTTTTATGTTTCTTTAGGAGAATTAACTAATTATTTTATTGTAATAAAATTTAAATCTTGCGAAAATCAGTTTGGGTATAATGAAATTGGTTCTGTTGAAGCATAAGATATTGAAATATTTTGAGATACATCATTAAACAATTATTATACTCAAGGAGGAAAAGATATCAATTATGAAGCCCCAAAGTTAAGGGTTTATGGTATTGATAATTCTGATTATATGGACAATGAATTTGACACAATAAGATATGACAAAACATAAACATTTATTTAAATTGATGACACTAATGATGAAGATGAAAATATTGACACCAATCAATATCAATATGATGATGAATAATGATGTATTATATTCCAATATAGATATTTTTTATTTTTTTATATTTGATATCTATATTAAAAATTATTTTAAATTGAAATTATTTTTCTTTTTCAGATTTCCAATGAAGATATGGATGAGATATTTTTTGACATCGGTGATGTTGATCTTTAGGGGGATCATCCTGGGGACCCTTTATCTAGCTCGTAGGGTGTTTCTAATTCAATATCGACTAAGAGGGGTTATAGTATAGTGGGATTGAAAATTCTAGACCATGTTCCTAAGTAACATCCTGCTCTTTATATTAATCTATCATTGCATATGTTTGTTAAATTCTTTACTTAAATTAATATTAATTTATTTATTTATGCACTAATTACTTGGTTATCTATTCTTTTTTTCATAATTCTTCTAATATTGTTCTTCAGTAAGTGGGTTTGATCTTATGGAATAATTTATATGGAAAATTTATTTCATTGGATATAGTTACCAACAATTATTATCATCGCATGTTTGATAACTCTTTGGTATGTAAATAAATAATCATTTTAAAAAAATTATTTATTTATTAACATTATATTATTTATGTTTTGTATGTATTATGGTCTTCTACTAATTTAGATTGAAAACCTCCATCTGGGAGGAATGGGAGATTTTTTATGGCTAACTGTTTTCATTAATTATTACAAAATATTAGAAATATCTTCATTGATATGACTTCTGTTACATTTTTTAAATACATCCCAACTCATGGTTGGGATGGATTATGATTCTTCTATATCAGAGATACTTTTTAGAGAAGTTCATCATCTTTTCACTAAATCTACAAGTGATAATAGGTCACCCATAAAAATAGGGGTCTTACATTTAATATTGATTGATGACATAAAGTATGTAATATTTTTTGTTAATTTATATATACATTTAATGTAAAAAATTTATGTTAGATTAATGTTGTTGTTTGTTGATAGTGGTTTTCTGGACTGTAGTTTTTACAGGATGATGTACACTAATCCTAATATGTGGAATATTATGGGTTATAAAGTGAACATGATAGGAATTAGATCATGATTGACACCTACACATTATTATGGTGGTGATACAAGGTCATCAGATAGCTCTAAGGGAGATAGTGTAGGGTTATCGTGAGTTATAGAGTATGATGGGATATTTTGGGATTCTGATGATATTGTTTAGAATATGCATATAGAGCTTGAAGAGTTGTGTTTGTTTGATGAGCAGCGACATGTGGAGTAGAATTAGAAGTGTTAGTTGATTATAGAGAACATATAGTGACTTTCTCATGGTTTAGGGTCATCATCACCTATAGAGTATGATGATATATCATAAACTCATGATGATATTATTTAGAACATTCAAATAGAGGAGGAAAGTACCACCAGTAGGGGGAGAATAATACATAGTATGAGAAGAAGATGGATTACATGTGGTGACATGAATAAGGTTTAGTGATGGCATTCCCATCAGTTAACCCTTCAGTTGATCTCCAACACCCATGATGACCTTTTGATGTTTTTTATAAACATATTTCCAATTTAATATTATTTTTTTCTAGGTATCATTTTAATAAAAAAACATTTTTTTTGATTTTTGATGATGGACTGATTATTCCATAACAAAACCATTTCTGTGATAGATAGTTAATTCCATTAAATATTTAATATAGGTTTTCTTATGGTGCTTCTATAAAAAATAATTTCTGAAAATAAAAAATATTCATCATAATTTTTTTCAATGGGACATTACAAAAAGGCTTTTAATAGTTCCATTTTTTATATGGTTTATTTGTGATGGAATTCCCTCACAAATGGCCTATTGTAAAAAAAAATTCTACCATGTATCTTTCACATTGATATCCCAATCATGATACCTAGAGACCCAATATCAATCACACAGAACCCCTTAGAAAACGCTTTTCCAATCCATCAAATTAACTTTCACTACCCAAAATCTAACTCAATCTCAAATATCTCTTAGGAGAGATTTTAGGACCATCATCTATTGGAATCCCATGTTATCAGGCCACACTAATACATGTATTAATTCCCATGATCAAATCATACACCAAGAACTCTACCCACCCTTATGGGGGGGACTCCAAACCATAAATGATATGTTCATCCATCTCACCCATTTTTCATAGGCCAAATCCCTGAATTCCTATTGATTATCCGTAGAAAGAACCAATTTTTTACAACCACAAATCTTCATAGGACTAGATCTATCAGGGAACTATTTTAATCCCAACCGAATCATTCCCCTCTTAGTAGTAATCAATCAGAAAATTCTGAATAACCCATCATTTAGAGGATAACATTCTCAAACTCTAAGAGACCCAAGAAAAACCAATTTCCTTTTATTTGGTGCTCACAACATCAATTTTTCTTATCTAAACCCAATATCCAAAGTAATCATGAAATATAATTTATAAACATACCAATGGTTAATAATAATAGGGTCCACATCTCATTAATATACTTAAACTCCACAATCCATTCTTCATTTATCCTTGACCAAGTCCATGTCAAGATCCCGAAATACCCTGAGCCAAATATATTATATAATTATAAATTATATAAATATAACAATTTATAATTAATTAATAAATTTATACTAATAGTTGATAACCACATGAACCCATCATACAACATCCAATCTATAATCCACAACACGCGTAATGTCAATGGTGCACCCATGAAACCACTATGAACAAAATCCAAATCACACATAACTCGTTAAATAGTCAATTCCACAAAATTTAGTCAAAACACAAAATAAATTAGTTTATCATAATAACATAACTGAAATAGTGGAAGATGGAATGTTCTCCTTACATCAAAACTTCTCTATCAACACAACACATAATAAAAACTGTCTATTATTATTCTATAATTATCTAGTAGAATGGTAATCAAAGCACTACCTTGGAGAAAACATAAATCATCCCCAACCAAAAAGGATGGATAATTGGGAGAGTTGGATGAGAACAACCCACTAAAACATTATTAAGAACAATCATAAACCACCCCAAATCAAATTAATTATGGGGGGATTAAAGAAGTTTCATGGGATCATCTCCATTTATTAGTTTTTGAATTAAGGGAGGAAGACCAGAGAATTGCATTGAAATAAAACTATACTAAAATGACCCTTATTCCCAAATAAAACCACCGAAAATCATATTAGGTACATGTTCATACACCATCAGGTACTATGTGAGGTTTCATCTGACCAGTGGAAGGCCTGGCAAAACATAAAAACGACCCTAATTAACAATTACATGGTGGATCCCTACTGAGTATTCAGTGGTAATTATAGTAATTGTGCATTACACCTACCAATGTGTCAATCACCTCACTACTCAACTCACCTTATTTACCCCCTAAGACACTAAAAAAGCAACCAAAAATACATTTGATTATTGTCTATACACTCATCGATCGTATCCAAACCCCAAGACTTTGATTTTGAACTGAATTGGATTCTACTCAATGGCCCGTACAATAATACAAGATATATCTATCTATCTCTAGTATTTTCAAATATGATCCCAAAACCATGATATATACATATCATTGAATATAATCTTTGTAGTTTTAACTTCAATAAATCTAGTTCCAAAAAATAATTCAAGTCAGTTCTCATCGTCCTAGAATTCACAAAAGCCATTGGCCTCAAAAGACAAAAAATTATCACATCACCCAATCATGATATCATTTCTACTTGAGGAATGGATAAATCACCTTGGACACCAACACTATATTCTAAACCCAACACTTCTGGAAATTATGAATTTCCACCCCCATCTGACTAAATATGTCATCAATCTCTACCCTCAAGCACTAGCATACTCGCAATCTAAAATGAAATTAGATCACATAAAATTTCCTCATATGTCCTCCACTAATACACAAAATCAATTAATAATCACAAATTAATCCAAAATTTGTTATTTAGTATAGAAATGGACATGAAAAATCTTTTTTACACTAGTATCTCAATGCCATTTCACCTATCCACCTATTGATATCTCTAAACCCATGAATATATCAACCTGAGTGGAATACACTAGTGAACAATAAGATACTCCCAAACATATGGATATTCTCATCATCATCCTGTTTAACCAATAAATAATATCCTTATTACCCATGTCTTGTCTCTTATTGATTAGAATAACTAAATGTGATTGGACCACACATACCTGATTATAACCTAAAAAATGAACCACTAGCCATTCCCATATCAATAGAAATGGTATCCTAGTCATTTAATAATTATTTCCAAACATTATTCCCACCCCCTCCAACTATCAATTGTAAAATCCCCACCATATAACCTCCCTTACACTACTCTGTGACCACCAACCCATATAGGTTTCAACATCACATGGTTAATGATATCCATAATCGATACTCATCCCAACCTAGATAAACCCTATAAAGAACCATGCTTTTATTTACAATACCATGGAGCTATACTATATTATTTATGCCTCCCCTTCCCAAAAAGAATACAACTCCCATTGACTTCAAAACCCCATGCCCCTATGCCCAAGTAATCTCACAAAATTCAGTTATCCTTAACCTAAAAGAAAAATATAGAGGCCACCTCAAATCCCAAAATAGACCTAAAGGGTGATCAAGTACCAATCTATTAATTTCTAATGAATAAACTCAATGTCAATTTGTCCAAGGCATACTCAACACCACACCATCATCAATACACTACTTGGGTTCTCCTAGATACAAAAACCTTCTCAATGGACCCACTCATGACCAAATCCAATAGTCCAAAAAATCAAGAATCATGAACAAACAATACATTTTTGCCTTATATGTTAATACCTATCTATAAATATTCATGGAATCACACAAATTTATTTATGAGGTAAGATAAAACCTCTATAAAACACTCTCTAAAGATATTATCTAATATCCATTTCAATGTCACCCCATCAAAAAATGGGTACACACACTCATATCACCCTATCACCCATCCTAACCCATTATCCATTGAGTATCCAATCACAAAATCAGAGCTCATGTTAAAAATAAAATACCCATGATTCCCTAATATGTTAATAAAAAATCACATAATCACTCTTGTGATCACCTCCCAATAGAAGATGCATCTCAACTATCCATAGAATGACCATGTGATCACCATCCACATTATCATCAATCTAAAACCACAAGGTTTCTTTCTATTCTCTACCAACCCATGACCTAACCATCCAGGATTCCCATACACCTTATCATAGAAAAAAACCTGAAACCAATAAAGTTAGGTACCCTACTAAGCTCAACATCAAAACAAAACCATTTTTCTAAAAGTACTCTATATACTAAAAATCTAAAAATTATATCACATACCACATTCCTTTCCTCACCCTGTCAAGAGAATCTGACTCATTAGAAATATGTTTTCACATTCTAAACTATCTTTCATGCATCCCTCTACTGTACGAATCCTTGAACATAACATCCAAAGCTCTAACAATCCTACCATGGGTTTCCATGCATCTAATATAACTAGGAACTAAATGATCATGATCAACAAATATCCTACAAAAAGATCCATATAACATGCCATCAGATAAATTATCATTTTCAACCTATGTATAATCAGATGAACAAGTAATATAGGAAATTGTAATATAATTATTTATTGAAACCTTAAAAACTTTAACCCTTCTTTATTGTAAAAATCAACAACTTTGGACCACACAAATGTCATTTGAGTCCTACAATCCAAGTACGATGAATGTATGAACTCCTCTTATCAAACTGGAATAAGAGTAAAAGTGAAGATAAAAATATCGAATTTACACAACAATCTTGAAAATATATCATAATAGTAGCATTGAAAACCCAGAATAAAAATCATATTACATTGGTAACATGGAATTCCCATAAAGTAGTGTTTTTACTCACTAACCTGATGTCCATAACAGGTTCTATCATATTCATATCCCTAACTAATAAACACTATGTAGTAATAAAAAATAAAATATCCTCTGATACCATATTTTATCATCCTGACTAATATACTAAGTCAAACACTATCTAGAGTTCCATAAGTCCTCTAAAATGACTCATAATACTCGAGATCTAGTCGAATAGTGTGGAGAATCTATGATCAATGTTTAAGAGACTATACTCTCAATAAAAGAAATATAAATAAATTATAATCATCCATAAAATATATATTATATTGAAAAAGTATGGAATTAAATATGAAAATCATATCTAAATAAATTCATATTCAAGATAAAAATATTAAAAATAAAGTCATAATGTTAAACATTCCATCTTTTCACCGGTCATGTTTATCAAATATACTAAAAAATGACAAAATAGAAACATAATAGGTTCAATTTCCAAACCATAGCCCAACCTCAATCCATAACTAATCCATGTAGAGGTACTCCAGCTCAATATAATTTACAACCTATTGTCAAATCTACATACTAGACATAATGTTAGCACAGGAAGCTCAGTGACCATATCGGGTGTGAAAAATATATCTCAGTAAGGTCCCACTATGTTTACCTAATATGAACCATCATATACATGTGTATGCATAAAGAAAATAATAACATAAATACACAGTATATAAGAATGCACATTGAGTCATGGCGTGATGACCAATCCATCATGACACCAAAACCAACCTCACATAACATATGTTTGAAGAATTAATAACCTCAAAAAGTAACCCAAAAAATGTTTCATTAATCAATATAGGTAGCTATAATTACTGCATAAACACTACTCTCTCACTTAGAATAGTTTATCAAACAAAACCCAATCTTATATCTGGTCACAGTATTCCTCCCTCTAACTTAGGTGGATTTCATAGACCATATTTCACAGAAACACTCATACCACCACCCTCTAACTCAATGTGATGTCCCGTCACACATCATATACCACAATACACACCATCACCCTATAAAATAAGATTATGTCCCATCATGTTACATATACCATTTCTCATATCACCACCCTTTAAATTTTAGGGGGGTTTATCACACATCACATAAATTCTGTATTATCCAATTTCAACCTTGATTGTCTCACTATAGTTTCCAAAACCAAACATCAATGACATCATACCAAGTCGCATTCCCTACCCAGTAACTCATGGTAATCCCTCATACCAAACCAAAACCTATAACCACTCAATCAATGTAGGCCTCTCCTATAAGGATATGACCTCCACCATCTCATTTATTGTAGATCCTTATTATTATACTCATCATCTACCCTCTCACATAAGGTATATAATTGAATCCTTTTGATCATTGGTTATGTTTTTTTCATATATAATGAATTTATTTAATCAATAGATTTAGTTTTTATGATTATATTTAGTCAGGTATAGAATCATGTTTTCCACGGGTTTCGAGTGATATTTTGGATGTCAATGTTTTTGGAGAACTCCTATAGAACATCAGAAGTATTTTAGAGTTATTTATAACAAAAGAACCACAACTTCAGTGTTGTGGTAGTTTTCATTCCATGATAGGGGATGTCTTATATTAATTTATAGGATAAAATTCCCCCCAAAAGATTAAATAAAATTTATCGAGGATATGTTACATTATGGAGGAGACAAGTGTTAAATAATATATGTTACATAATTAAAACATAGGTTCTAAATGGTAGTTTATGGATGAAATGAGGAAACATGTAAATCATGAAATTATAGGATTCTCCATGCCTTAAGGTTAGCCACATATGGTTAAAAAATTAGATTTAGATGTGTGAAGTCCCATGAAGGTGGGGAACATAAAGAATAGAATGATGTGGGAGAATGCATATTATATGTTGTAGGTCATGGAAGGACATTGACATTCGACAATGCATGACCTTGAAAACAAGGTGAAACTTTCGGTTGTTCGTGGTGAATAGATCATGTCACAACCATAAAAAACATGCCATGGAAGTATATAATAAAGGCTTAACCACCCCATAATCGGGTGAATATGTCATAAAGGATGAATTTTTTCCATAATGATTGATTTATTAATTAACTATGAATACAATATTTTAACCATGAAGGGATGTCATTCCAAAATATGTTTTCAGATTCAATGAAATATAGTTGATCACACTGTGATATTTGGAAGGAATTAGGTGAGATATTATCTAGATTATTTTAATTTGATTACACATTATGATATCATCCAAATGAGTAGAATCATTTTATAGTTTGGATGTTTTTTAATAAGAATCACAACATTAAAAGGGAATGCAGGTCGTGAAGAAAGTAAATCAAGAAAATTCAACAAGTTGAAATTCACCTATGATTTCATTGGACCGTGGTTGAAATGAAAAACATAATAAGTTGTTAATGTGATGTTTAAAGTCCCAATAAATAGGGTGCATGTATTAAATTCCTGGATTACATATTTGATATTTTGACATGTTAATATTGGGGAAATTTGGGAAAAAATGAAACTTTGGTGTGGATAATTGAGTAATTTGAAAATTAGTGATAAAATAATCTCTTATATGGAATTTCATAAAATATAAAGATTTTAAGAAGGATATAAATCAAAATAACAATATATTCATTGATATAGTGTTTATTTTTTCTGAACCATCACTGTAAATGGTCATTATGTCACATATTATTGTATTCATTATTTCAAACTAGTGAGTATGGTGATAAGAAGATAGAGTGTCCCTAGGGTCAAAAATGTGTCATTATTAGACCATTGGGATTCCTATAGTGTAAATTTTTATACCATGTTAAATAAAAATAGTATCTTATTATTCTCCTTAGATTATCCCATTTATATTGAATTATGTAAAATATCCAGGTGCTTGCATTTATTTTTTTAGAATCATGATATTTTGTGTGATTTAGGATTCACAAGTTTGATGTTAACTTGGTAATAAAATAAAAATATCCAATGGAGTACAATAATATTTGAAAATTTTAATTAACCCCCCCCCCCCATCATAGTATGGTTTAGACCAATGGTTTCAATAAAAGGTATAATATCCAGGAATTTTCTTAAAAATAAATCTTTCATTGGAGGTTTGCTTCTATGGAAAATGTGATTAAGGGAAAATGGGTTCCTTTTTCCAATTTATGTAGATATCATAACTGGAATAACCAAATGAGATCATTCTTGTAATATCTAATAATTTATTAATTTTTTTGAATTTAGGGAATATATGTTTTCAATGTAACATAAATTTCAATGACTGAAGCCAATAAGAAACTAATCAATATCGATGAAAAGGCATGAAAATACATTTTTGAGATTTATAAAAGTAAAAAATATATATATTGGATGAGATGTACATCATAAATATCCACATGGGAATATTTAGAAAAAAAATATGAAGGATATAACAATTTATGTGGAGAAAAATAACATGTGTTTCCTAATAAAAATTATGAATTGATAGTAACCATCAATAATAATATTTATAGTCTCTCTAACTATGTCAATGTGTCAGGTAATAAAAAGAATATATCATGATATTTTCTCTTTTAATGATTCACAACTGGGTGGTGGATTAGGAAATTCACTTGAGACAATAAAGAAAATATGGTCCATAATAAATGGATATTAATTTTAAATTTATATATATTCTTGATACACATGATGTCTTAAGAAAAGATTAATATATAAGTGATGAATTTTGGTGGATTATATAAAGTAAATTCAAGTTAGTAAAAGGTATATACATTGGAAGGATACATTTTTATTTCTTTAATTTTTGAAGTATTAGTAATATTATATATATTGGAAGGATACAATTCTATTTCTTGGTCAATAGGTCATGTCACAACCATAAAAAACATGCCACATAAGTACATAATAACTTCTTAATTACACCATAATTGGGTGATTGTGTAATAAAGGATTAATTTTAGGCATAATGATTGATTTATTTATTAACTATGAAGATAATATTTTAACCATGAAGGGATGTCATTCCAAAATATGTTTTCAGATTCAATGAAATATAGTTGATCATACTATGATATTTGGAAGGCATTAAATGAGATATTATCTATATTTTTTGAATTTGATTACAATGTATGATATCATCCAAATAAGTATCATCATTATATAGTTTGGATGTTTTTTAATAAGAATCACAAAGAGAATGCAAGTCGTAAAAAATTAAATCAAGAAAATTCAACAAGTTGAAATTCACCTATGATATCATTAGACCATGGTTGAAATGAAAAATGTAATAAGTGATTAATGTGAAGTTTAAAGTCCCAATAAATATGGTGAATTTATGAAAGTCATGGATTACATATTTGATTTTTTTACACGTTAATATTAGAGACACGAGTGAAAAATGAAACTTTTGGGTGGATGATTGAGTAATTTGCAAATTAGTGAGAAAATAATATCTTATAATGAATATCATAAAATATCTATATTTTAAGAAGCATAGAAATCAAAACAATAATATAATAATTGATATAGTCTGTATTTTTTGTGAACTATCATTGTAATTGATCATTATGTCATATATTATTGTATTCTTTATTTCAAACCATTGATTATGTTGATAAGATGAGGGAGTGTACCTAGGATAAAAAATGTGTCATTATTGGACCATTGTGATGCCTATAGTGTGAATTTTTATTCAATGTTAAATTAAAACACTATCATCTTATGCTCCTAATATTTTCCCATTTATAGTGAACCGTGTAAAATCTCTATTCCCTTGCATTTATTTTTTTAGAATCTAAATATTTTGTGTGCTCGAGGATTAAAAAGTTTGATATTAACTTTGTAATACGATAAAAATACGCAATGGAGGAAAATAGGACTTGAATATTTTTGTTACCCCCCCCCCCTCATAGGATGTTTTGGACTAATGCTTTAAATAACAAGTTTATGATCCATGAGTTTGTTACAAAATAAATCTTTCAATAGAGCTTTTCTTCTATGGAAAATGTAATTAATGGAAAATGGGTTCCTTTTTCAAATATATGATTATATAATAATTGTAATAAACAAATGATATCATTCATATAATATCTAATAATTTATATTTAAGTTTTTATAATTTAGGGAATATATGTTTTCAATGAAACAAAAATTTCAATGACTGAATCCAATTGGAAACTACTCAGTGTCGATGAAAAGGCATGAAAATCATTATTTGGAGATTTATAAAACTAAAAAATATATATACTGGATGAGATATAGATCATAAATATCCATATCGGAATATTTAGAAAAAAAATTATGAAGGATATAACAATGTTTGTAGAGAAAAACAACATTTGTTTTGTAATAAAAATTATGACTTGATAGCAACCATCAATAATAATATTTATGGTCTCTCCAACTGTATCAATGTGTCAGGTATTAAAAAGAATATATCATGAAATTTTCTCTTGTAATTATTCACAACTGGGTGGTGGATTAGTAAATTCACTTAAGGAAATAAAGAAAATATAGTCAATAATAAATGGATATTAATTTTAAATTTATATATATTCTTGATACACATGATGTCTTATGCAAAGTTGAAGATATCAGTGAAGAATTTTGGTGGATTATATCAAGTAAATTCAAGTTTGGAAAAGGTATATACATTGTAAGGATAAAATTTTCATTCTTTAATTATAGAAATTTTGGGAATATTATAGAAATATTTCCATGGAAGGATAATAGTGAATCTTAGGATGATGTTATATAAACATAGTTGAAAAATTATCCTCTAAGATGAAAATATGAATTAGGAAATTGAAATTGTGAGAGGTTATAGTATATACATTATTATTAAATAAGGTGATGATGATTAAAATTTATTTTTGGATAATATGTTCTCATTTATTACAAATAAATAAATGTTATACTAGAAAGAGTTTCCAATATTGAAACAATATTTTAGTTAGAAGACCTACATGAATTGTTGGTAGACAAGAAAGTTTAACTAGGTAGATAACATGAAAATTTCATTGATTAGTGTAAGAAATTTCAAAGTATAGATAGTTTAATAAATAATAATAATAATAATAATATCAAAACAAATCCAAGAAATCCTCTAAAAAGTGGGGGAAGGTAATACGAGTTCCCATGTTTTATCCTGATAGGTAGTTTATTTTAATGGAAAATTTGGTGAGAAGAAAAAGAGGATTGATTAACTCAATTTTCAAATTAAATATTGAAAAAATATATTGAATCACTTAAGTAATAGGTGTTTACACTCAAATGGAGACTTGAATTTGAATTCAAATCAATTGATCTAAATCATAATGATCAATTTGAAAATTTATCAGATTAATATATATTGGAAAGAGTTAATGGGGATTTTAAGTTTTGAGAATTTGTTGAGTGACCAAATACCTAATTAAATGGGTAAAAGTTCAGTCATGTTTCATGTCATATAATTAAAATAAGGAAAATAGATCAAAATAAAGTAACAAATGCTTGAAAATGGTTATATAACGTTGATTACTCCTCAAAAATTGAGAAACATCACAGAGACATCAAATATGTAAGGATATGGTGAGAAGATCTTTCCCTTAAAGAAGTTTTTATTTTATATCAGTCTAAATCAAACCATGAACACATATAATGATGTATAAAAAACAAGGGAGGTAAAATTCCTCACTTTTAACAACTAATAATGACTAAAATTTATGAACCACAATGTAAAATCTCTACCTATGGATATTTTTATCATTGTTCTACCATTTTTCAATGATATATAATCTATAGAAAATAGTGAAATGTTGATCACAAAAAATAAAGATAAAAGAAAATTGGATAATAGAAAATAAAAATAGTTCACTTTTCATAAAAATTTCTAGCCATCGGAGGAATAGGAGTATAATGTTAGTGTCTATACCAAAGAAAATGAGGACATATCATCTAATATATCAACTCATCCAATACATTATTAAAAAGAAATTATGAAAATCATGAAGGAGATATTTTCTAAAATTTACATGAAAGAAACAAATAATAGCATCATTTTGATACTTGATAGTGGGTTCTCATCCCACATGACCAATTACATGAATAACTTGATAAAGGTAAATATTTATGTTGATTCTATTGCTAGATTTAGAAAAAATGGTGCATTGAAAAACAATGAAAGAAAAAAATAGGATAGATGATCATGTGCTCAAATACATGGATATTCATTATATAGGTGTCCTATGATATAATATTTTATATTTTGGATATCTATCTAACCTAGGACTAAACAAAATTTGTTAATAAAAATGGTTTAATTTTTAATGTAAATGTATAAAACTTCTTCATGAAAGGATAGAGGATAAATGAATATTTATATCAAATGTATTACATAGGGAACACTTTTAACCAGATGGTGGATAAATAAAACAACCATTCCCATAAAATTTTCAATCATATTATATAAAAAAGTATATAAAATATAATAAAAATTATTTTTTGTAATAATATTACTAATTATTCATGTAGTCATGATGTGACATGTGAACATTTATTAAGAGGAAGTAAACTGAGAAATCATTTCTTTCCAAAGAAGAAAATTGCCTCTAGTTTTTTGGGACATAATTTACACTAACATGCGTGGTGTAATAAAGGCTCCCAAAATGCATGTTAAGAAATATTATGTCTTTTTTCTCATGATTGAATTATAATGGGTGTTTTCTTGTTCATACAGTCAAATATAGATGTGATTGTGTTTAATAAGTTCTTTCTAAGAAGAAAATAAAATTTAACTATTAGAATGACCATTATTCTTTCATCTAAAAAAGCATTGAGTATGATTATCTTCAAGTTGAAAAATTTATAAAGAACCATGTAATTAATAATGATTTTTAATCAGAGAGATTAATGTAAAAAATATTTTCATTGAATGGTATAATATAATAGTAAAGAAGAGGAACATATATTTTTGATTAAAAGTGGTATCACTCTGAACTATTGAATGGAATCCATGAAAGTTGTGATGTATATGAAAACTAGAATTTTTTTTGTCCAATAGAGAAGAAGATAAATATGAGATGTGTTATTAATTAAATCCAATTCTAAATCACTATAATTTTATTGGTTGAAATTGTAACATAAAAAAAAGATGCAAATCAAGTAAAATAAACTGATACAGTTGACGAAGAAATAGTTTTAGGTAACCAATTCAAGATTAAATCTTATAAGTGTATCAATATGAGGATGAAAAATATCATATAAAGCATTGTTGAAAAATGTTTTGATGATAAGGCTTGGAAAATATATGGAATTATAGACTTAGGATAGTAATGTGACAAAAAAGAGGAAATAAATTCAAATTTAGGTTTCATACATATTCCATCATTAAAAGTAGATTCCAGGGTTGAATCATCTAATTAAGTAGATATAGAATAGATCCGACCATTAACCCATCATAGTAATTGAAGATATGTCATTGATGACTAAAATATTGACAATAGTTAATCTACTCTAACACAAACACAAAGGATGAAAAATATAGATCACACAGCTCCATTATCAAAATTAGATCCATCCTCATTTTCAGATGTAATAAAAGATTAATCCTCATTCATTTTTATGAAGGAGGAGCTATAAAAATAGAAAAAAAATAAAACATATGTGATCATAAAGAGTTAAACAGATCAAATCATCATAAGAACAAATTAGGAGTTAAAAAATAAATATGATGGTAATGTAAAGGTCATCTAAAACAATAAAAATTTTGGTGTGTATGGGTTATACACAAGTTAAATGACTTGATATAGAATAAATATTAACATAGACAATGAAACATAAGTCGATTAAATTCATTCTAGCTATTTCACTTCAGAATAATTTAGAACCTACTAAATTGCAGTCAAAAAGGAATTTATCAATATTGTTCTCAAAGAGGAATTCTACATCAAACAAATAGCATGATTTCTAATTCATGATGAAGAATTAAATATGTGATGGTTAAATAAGTTTGTGTATAGATTTAAACCCAATTCTCATTCTGAATATTCTCAATTATACATTTTTTTTAAGAAGTAATAATTTTGAAGAGGTGGATTGGACTATAAAATTTATGGTAAATCCACTAAGGAAGAGATTTTCATGGTGTTCATCTATGTTCAAAGTATCATATTTAGAGGAAGAAAGCTGAATTTTAATGGAGAAATTTCTACATTTAATGATATTAGAGTTTGTAATATCAATGATTACATATCACAAATATTTTATTAGGAAAAATGTTAGTCATAAGAGGGAATATTGCATTGTTTTCAATAAAAATATGTGAGGGTTTTTTTTAAGACCTTTCAAATTCATGGTAGAAAATTGGTTTTAATACAAATTTTGGTTGGAACCTTACTTATAAAACATGAAGAATGGATGTTGGTTGATCTAATAGTTTACCAAAATAAAATCAGATGATTTTTATATCTTATATTTATATGTATTGATATATATTATTCAAAATGATTGGAAATATATTTTTAATGATTCTCTAAGGAAAAACACCTAACAATTATTAAAAGTACCATGAGGTATATTTGAACCACACATTTCAACAGTTTGTTGTATTTCACAAGGAGTTATCATCATTTATATGTATATTCAGGTTTGGATTGGTTGAGAGATGGTGTGGCTAGAAACTTCACAACATAATGAGGATTCTTTAATGGAAACAGATGAATTGGATGACTTAACAAGATTCATGAATTCACTCCTCTAAATATAGATGAAGCAAAGTACAATGTAAAAAAAATAGTGTTCACAACTAATATGGATAAAACAATAAATGTATGATCTTGGAGTGAATTAAAAAGCCAAAATGGTACACCACTATGGAACACAAAGTTTTAACTGAATGATAAAAACCCCATTAAAACATTCATTTGAATAATCTATTAATAAGAATTTCCATTTTATTAAGAAGAAGGGGAATTATGAATTATCTAACTAGAATAAGTTTCTAAAAATAAATAAGTGGTGGATATATTCAAAAAACCATTGACCACAATTGAATTTTTAGAATAATCTATTAAACATAAGTGTTCACCCACCTCACCTGACCTGAGAGGATTACAAATCCACTAACCACAAATGCATCTAGTTTCTAACTTGGATAATTTTGATTTTTCAATTATTTGACATTTGGTTTTATTTACGAAGGAGGGATATTATATATCAGTGAAAATTATTGAGGAAATATACTATCAAAAATATTTTTCCTTTGAATGGTAAATATAGTCCTTCGAGTTAACACTTGTTTTTGTAAGATAAATGACTTAATATAAGGGATGTTGGTTAAATAGTTTAGGTTCATTTTTTGTTTTTTCTACAAGTGGTATGATAAAAAATGACATGGTATGGGTTTCACTTTTCATCTCTTATTTTCAACATCAAGTATTTCCCAAATATACTTGAGTGGTAAAATATTTAATTCATTTATATTGGTAATATTTTTAGTTTAGTTATCATTATTTTCAATGAAGGTATCACAGATTTTAAAAAAGCAAAATGGGGATAATTCTGGAACCAATACTGTTATTGGATTTGTTTTTACCTATATAATGGAATTATAAAATGAAGAGATGGAAGTGTTGTGAAATTATTCTTCCATGTATGGAACAAGTTTATTATAGGTTTCGAGAAAAATTTAAAATAGAATGTGTTTTAAAGAACTTTTTTAGGAGATTTGAAGAATTATTATGTTGAATCTCCAAAAATAACCACCACCATAGTGCATTGGAAGTTCTAACACCATGATTAAATCTATACTGGATTAAGTTTATATACCGAACTCAACCCCAGTTTCCCAGAGTTAGTGTCTAATTTATTAAATTCTATTAAGATACATGGAATCACATACCAAAGGAAAAAATAGTTTAGTAGACTTGGTAAACTGGATATATAATTAATTCTTGCATTAAGTTTGAAAAAAAATTACAACATAATTTTTTTGAGAGTATAATTATTCCCCCTATATATTTTTGATTATCTTTCATAGTTCACTTCATGGATTCCTGGGGAGGGAAAAAATAAGTGTGATATAAAATGATTATTATGGGTTAAATATAGTGGAAGCTATCATTAATCACTAATCATAATCAAAATGTAAATAAAAATAACATAGAAAAGAATATTTTTTAAAACTGTATAAGGTATAATAAATATGGTATGGAAAAAAACTAAACATACCTTCCATTTAATCAATAATAAGTGAATTAAATTTATCCAAAGATAATATAACTATGAATATCTCATGGATAATAATAAAATACTGAATTGAAGGAAATGCTTAATTATTTTACATCATGTCTCTTGAACATGATAACACAATCATCAATACCTTTTAAAATATTGTTTAATTTATCGGTTGAAATCCATTTAATTTGTCCAATTGATTTATCACATGGTAGCTACCAATTCATTGAGGGGATATATAATTTTGGGCCCCACCCATAACTGTAGTTCCAATGAATTAATCATATATCAAATAATCTATTCAATACATGACTAAATATACCTTATCATTAAATATCCATATGGAGCAAAGGATACATATTTATCAATATTTCCCCAGTTAATCAATGAATTTTGAAAGTAAATAATGTATATAAAAATGTTATACATTTTATGAAATAATAATATTCATTATGAAATAATATGAATATTTAATATAAATGTAATTTCCAATGAAAATGATTACAAGAAAGTGATTGATTCAAGATAAAGTTAAAAATCTCAAATGAAAGTGAGTTTTCATAATTACTTTTTCCACTGTGCAATTTTCAATTCAAATCCTCATGGGTAATATGATTCCATGTGAAGCATAAAATAATAATAATTAATAACAAATCATGATTTTAAATTTAAAACACTTAGTATATTCACCACATAAAATTGAATTACTACATAATGACAAATAAGTCTCAATGGAATGTAAATGGAGACTAAATCCCTTGTCACATCGTTCATTTTCTTTGAACGTTGCTTAAAATCATGTATATTGTTCTTAAAAAGTTATTAAATTATAGAAAAACCATATTAGTATTTATAATATCATATATTATACTTTTATAACATCTTATCACTCATTCATTAATCATCTTTCATTATTTTCATTATTTCCTATGTTAATTTCCTTATTTTATCATGCATGTTTTGTGATGAAAGATCCAGATATGGTTAATATTTTATTATTATATAATATCCATAATAATAATCATGATATAATTATAATATTTTCGCATCATTTATACATTTAATACCAACATGAAAGATGATTACAAAAAATTTAGTATGTTACAGTCTGGAAAATGGCTGGTCGGTCATACGCATGAGTGACATTTCCATTTTTTCAGGATAATTATAGAAAAAAGGTAATTATTATTTTATCATTACATAATGATAATAATTTCAAATATACCATTTTATTTATTTAAATATACTTATATATATCATTCATGTGGTGTTTTGATGAGAAGAGAGTCACAGAGCTTTGTGATGGTAGTAGTCCATACGTACACGAATCATGTTATCATCATCAAGCGAGTGAAAATTTAAGAGGGGATATTATCTTTTTGATGTGGTAGTCCCCCATACACATGATTATCATTATCGTGTCCCATATGGAATGTAATTTAAATATATATAAATATATCCTAAAATTTCTCCATTAATATTTATATTATATAATCATCATTTATATAGTATATATCCATCATCATACCCAACCATTAAAGGTGGTAATTGAATAATGAATGATGATTTTGTAACCCATTTAATGGAATTGGAAATTTTTTATGTTCGTTAAATTATTATAAATTAATCCTAGTTTATGTATGATACTGATGTAATTATATAACTATAGTTTATTAATAATTGAAATAGGTGGAGAAAAAAATTAAATATAAATTCTCGTTGAAGAATGTAACGCCCCGACCCCAGTTAGCCAGAGTCGGTGCATTAATTTAATACATTGGAATTATTACAAGGAATTAAGTCCTGAAAGACCGATCAGTTTAGCAGTCTTGGAAAATATATTACATACATGAACGTTACATTACACATTAGAAAATAAAACACAACATAAATGATCGTTTGAGAACACCATTATTCCCCTAAGTTAACCCTACTTATCAATCATAATACAATTCTTGTAATCCTGAGAAAATTAAAACATAGAAAGGGGTGAGCTTAGATGCCCAGTAAGGATTACAATATAGCGGAAACTTTCATAAATAAGCATAAACATTAAGGAAATTTATAAGACTAAAACAAAATCCATTTAAACTTAAACTTCAGCATAATATGGAAAATATAAAATAAAATAATTCCATTTACATACTCACATGGATATTCTACTAGTCGGATAATCACATGAAATATCAATAGCAACTTTCATAATGATGGAATGTGTAATGCCGGACTTTCATAACCACATAGTCAAGGCCTTGTGCCAAGACTAAAAATAAGATTTTTTCAAGGCCTTGTCCCAAGACACCAGTCTATCTCATGAGACCTTCTGATCCATCGAGGAGCTATAGTGGGCTCTGCCCATCACTTACTACCTTCAGTACATTCCTATTATGAAAAGGTTTAAATATAACATAAACATTCGTATTAAAACTGGTATATGAAATGTCAATACATTATCCATAAACCGTGAATAGTATGAAATAACACATCCACAGTCAAACATATCAAAAAACCTTCAATACAATATGGATGTTTTGAATCATAAAAAATCATCTTCAAATAAGATTAAAATTTATCCAAGGATGTTGACATAGATTAAATCAAAACCTTTTTAGAGAAATATCTATTTCTATTTTGAAATAATTTGAAATTTATATAATTATGAAAAAAAAAAATTATTTTGTAAATATTCATATAATCTTGTAAGGGAAGCTTATATGATGTTATAATAGCATAAAATAGCTGCACCCACTATATAAGTAAAAAAAGATATTCTTACCTTAATTTAGTCGAAAATGTTATAAAGGACTTGGTTTGGAAAATGACGAAAATATTCCCTACTAAACATCTTATAAAAGTCAAAAAAGGGTAAAAATGACTTTAATCCATAGTCTAGTAATTATTAATAATGTTTTGAAAAACATTTTTAAGAAACATGGATGTGGATGATAAAGAGGTCCCAGTAGGTACTTACATAAAAACAACCTCAAATAATAAAGAGATTGTGAAATTAACCCTTACCTTGCACTTCACTTTAGTCGAGGGTACATTTAACCGTCTGTATGAAGACTATATTATGTTATTAAATTATACCAGAACCATATTAATATTTATGATATCATACATGATTCATTTATAACTTTATACTACCCATATAATAATAATTTCCTTGTTAAATTAACATTTCGGGTAATAATCGCTTTCTTTATTGTATGTCTTTTAACTTGTTACTCTTGATTGTATCACTTAGATCAAGATTTAAATACATCCAGAATATAAAACATGATTAATATATCATATTTATTTAGAATATAAATATGTATAATATAAATATATATGAAATGGAAAACACAGTTTCATGAGAGGGTAGTCCGTAAGTACGCATAAATGTTGTTTCCCTTTTCATATCGTATTGAACGGAACTAAATGAATAAGATATATTTAAGTACACATATATATATATATATATATCTCCAGTAGAATTATTATTTCATATATTACATACTTATTAATGATATATATTTTATAATCATCGTTAAATGGGGAACGTGGTAATGAATCTCATCGCATTCGTGGAGACGGTAATCCGTACGTACGCACGAAGGACAATATCATTATTTTGATATTAAAATAATATATAATTGGATGTTATATCATATATAAAGAATATTTATCATGTTATATTTATTATTTACAGCAATTTCAAATCATTATTATACCCATCCAAATAATAATGTATTGAATAACATTTATACCACGACGTGGAGACGGTAAGTCGTACGTACGCACATATGGTAAAATGTCATTAAAAAGATGGATAGAATAATGAATATGGTTATACCATATTTATAATAACATCATAGTATATATAATATACTAGAGATATTATTTTAGATTGGAAACAACAAAGAAATAGGTAGTGGAAGAAGAAAGGAACTTGAAAGATGTGATGAAATATTTACCTCATCTTTGGGTTCTTCCTTTCATTTGATCAAAAGAGATCCTTATCATGGCTTTCTAACTAAAGGAAGGCATCTAGGATGAAGTTAGGATAGTTTAGAGGGTATTTTGGTAGGTTTTGGCCAAGTCAAATGGATTTTAAGGTGTGAATTAGAGGGAAAGGGGAGTTTCCTTTTATAAGATGGGTGAAAGGCACCGTAGGAAAAGTTAGAAATATTATTTTATAATAAAACCATTTTCAGTTTCTAATTGATCAAAAATAAATTATTTAACATATAATGTGGGTATAGGTCTAAAACCACTCAAACAATAGTTTTTAGACAGGTTTGGGTCACTATATTATCCTTCTATTTTAGATTTAACTCTTTGTTAAATAGTTTGACATTTACCATGTCTTTTTGTATTTTTATATTATATGGTTAATAAACTTACTATATAATTCCAAGTGAATCCAAAGTGTTTCATTAATGATACACCTATCTTTATATAAGTCCTTTGGATGAACCTTATATTTTTAGTAATAGAATATCAATTAATAATATAATATTTATTTTTAAAACTCTTTTATGTCAATTTTCAAACTATTTGGTATTTTGTTTCTGCTAAATTCATAACAACATTATTACTTCGAAAACAATTCATCTAACCAACCCTAATATGTCATATTAACCTATAAAATTATTGTAATTCATAAAAAGTCTCAAATTACATTTATTTGGATATTTATCATATCAATTATTTTAATATTTCATTAATTAGGTAATTACTGCATCATCATTGTGTCATTAATAAATTAAATTATTTAATGTATAAAAAATATAAATAAAATAATATTATGTATTAAATATTTTTATCTTTCTAATGAATATATATAGTCAAAATTATCTTATGTATAACCTTATATTAAAAATGTTTTAGTTAATAAACTTTGATTTTATCTCTTTTAACTCTTCTTTCAATTAAATAATAATAAGTGTCCTAATCTAATCCAAGTAGACCAAAGAGGTTCATATTTGATTCGTAAGATTTTTTTTGGTCAAATTACACTTATACAATAGAATTAGGACATGTTTTAGGGTAATAATAATATCATTTTTATCCTTAAATTCCCTATTTACTTTTAATCATGGTAAATAAAAGTAAAAAGTTATTGAAAAACGTCTGCAGTACAATCCGGGTACATTTAATTATTATTATAACCAGTACATCATTGATAAAACAATCGAATGATTTAATTGTTGATTCAAAATAAAATAGCATTAATCATTTCACTTTTTATCTGGTAGTAGCATAATCTTCACCTAGAACTCTTATCTTTTTCTGGAGTGTATTTCCTTGACACTTGGGGAATTAATTTTTTTAGTTCCCCATATCCTTACAGTAGATGCATTAGAACTATAAAATTAATTAAATTTAATGAAATCAAGCCTATGTTTCTTTTTTGATCACATTTCAAGAAAACATATTTTCTTATTAATCATGTAACAAGGTGATTACTTCCACAATTACCACATGTGGGGATATTATTCTCTCTGTTATTCCGTTTATTCATTTTTTATCATCTTATTATTCTCTACCATCCATTCAAATCCATAATACATAGATAATTCTTTATCTATACTGTTATAATATGATACAATGCCCACATACAATGAGAATTTTTGGAAGATTACTCACCTTCGAAATATTTGGTTAAGACCATAACAAAAATGATCACCCTTACTCATTGTATTATGTGCATTAGTGTGATTCCCATTCTTTCTTCTAGGCCCCATTTATAAATGATTTCATGCAATTTATTAGATCATATCATTATGAAACATAATGAATAAACCAAAAAAAAGTGAAATAATTAACCTGAATAGAAAATATTTTTAATAAAAAATATTATAATCATAAACGTGACTTCTTTGGGGATATATCAATTTTAAAATCCTTCAAAATGGTCTTTAAGTAAAATATTAATTATCCTAAGGATATCACATATGATTGTAAAATAAAGTGTGTATTAAGACCCATATTCATGCACAATGTGATGGTTGGGTTTAGTCTAATGTTCCATTTTCATAGTTATTACCCCTAGGAACCATTGTTCTAGAAACATGTCAACAAGTATTATATAGATAGGGTTATATTTATAGGAAAAACACTTAATCACATCCTAAAAAAAGTTTTAGGATATTACTCTATTTTTATACTCAATGTATATCATAGATTTATATTCCCTAATCTATGTTTTATCTAATATATTTCCCAAGGATTCCACTGAACTTCCTCGAATACCAACTATAGCAACCCTGACCCCGATAGCTAAGAGCCAGTGTATGCTTTATTATATTGGAATATGATAAAATAATCACATCTAGAAGGACTAAATAAGTTAGTGGTGTTGTAAAACTAGATACAATCCTGAGTTTTTCATTATATTTTTTAATTAAAATTATAACATATTTTTTTTAGAGTACAATTATTCCCTCTTGCATATTCATTCATATCATTCATAGATCAGTTCATTAATTTCTTGAAAAGAAACCAAATAAAGGTGATATCAAATTATTAACCAAGTTTTAGTATAGTGGAAATTATGCTTTTTTAATAATCTTAATCAACATGGAAAGGTAGTTCTCTAGTCATACATCCCATTTAAAAAACTGGATAAGGCATAATCAATATAGCCAGGAAAATAACCAAAAAGAAATGATAATTAATAAATTATATGATAATGAAATACATCCAAAAATATTATCATAGTGAAAATACCATGGATAATAATAATAATTTAAATGAATTAAATTATTAAATATTGTATTTCATGTCCCTGGAACATTATACCTCCACCTCCAAGACCATTCAAAAAATGATTTAAACTATAGGTAAAAACTTGTTTAATTTGTCTTACTAATTTGACTACTAAGACCTATCGATGCATCGATGGGATATATATTTAAGAATAACCCACCCGTCATTGTAGGTCCAAATTATTCCTTGTATATCTAATAATAAATTTAATTTATGAATAATTATTTCTTATCATCAAATATCCATATTGAATAAAGGATACAAATTTATTAGTATTCCCCGATTATTCAAATAACATTCTAATTAAAAATCCTATATAAAAAAGGTATATAGTTTAATAAATAATAATATCCATTAGAAAAAATATATATATATGTAATATAAACATAATTTCCAATAAAAATTTACTACAGAAAAGTAATTGTTTTAGGAAAAAGATAATAATCACAAAAGAAATTGAGATTGCGCATTAAAATTTACAAGTTGGAAATTTTCAAGTGAAGTCACCTTGGATGAAATGATTCGATGTGAAATATAAAATACTAGGAATTATGAATGAAGTATGAAATTGCATGTCAATGTCGATGTATATACACCACATAAAATAAAATTGGTCAATAATGACAAAGAAATAACAATGGAATATAAATTGACATAAAATATCTTACCCCATGATTTCTTTTCATTTAGTGATTTTTGAACTCATATATAGTCATTTTAAACATGTTTTTAAATTATAATATGACAATATTAACATTTATAAAATAATATATGATCCTTTTATAACATCTAATCCTCCATTCATTAAAAAATTTCATTATTTTCTTTGTTTCTGGTGTTAATTTACTTGTTTTATCATGGGTATTTCATCATTAAATATCCTCTTCTTGGGCATATTATATAGTAAAATCATTACTTGAATTATTATAATGACATATTTATAAAACTTTTACATCAATTATACTTTTAAACCCAATAATGAATGATGGTTATAAAAAATAAATTATGATACGATCATAGAGACGATAGGCTATAGGTACGCATGAGTTACATTTTCATTTTTCAATGATCCCTATAGAATGGAGGAAATATGTAAAGTCCTCCGATCATTCACTCTCTCACATGTCCAAAAATGGTTGGTTAAGAGAACTCAAGAATTCGTCCTTGTACTCTAGTGGCTATCGACTAGCAGCAGGGTGTGAGATGTTAATTTAGAAGACTATAACCCCTGTTATGAAGTGTCATCACTACAAAAATAATCTATATTAACAAAATAAAACAAATTATACACAATGAGGAAACCAAAAATACAATATAATAGAATAATAAGTAAATTATAATATGAATAATGTAATTAAATGCTCGAATGTAATTAAATTTCATGCTAGAAACAATACGAGTTAATTACTAGTAGACTCAACAAATTCTAAAGATTTCCTGGTCTCAAACCCCATGTTAGTCCCACATCAAAAAAATATCCCCTCGATAATGAAAACAATCAATAAGAAGTTTATTTTACATTGTATAAACCAGCATCCACGTAATCTACTTGGGTACTAAATAGTGGATTAGATAGGGTATGAGTTTAAATGTATTGTTCGAAACCCCAATGTCTAAAACAACCAGTCTGATAATATTTTTTTGTAATAAATAAATAAAAAGTTATACTAATTAATAAAAAAAATACAACAACAACATGATTTAACTCAATTCTATAATATCTATGATTATTTCTTACAACCAATTCAACCACAACCAGAAAACCATGATATAATAACCTTCTTTGGTGTCATACTGGAATATCTTGGTGCATGCATTATGACCATACCATCCACCACCATATAACCATGGTATAGTCACAAAAATCTAAGATAAACACCTATAATAATTACAGTACCTTTTTCAAAGAACTATTATAATTATAGAGTGGGAATGGGAAGATCCTATATTCTATAAGTAACACAGCATGGTACTCGTCCGAGCCCACCCAGTATCATCATTCCAGCATATAAGTGTGCATTTTCTTGGGCCAAACCCAATATATAATAATTTTTATAGAACACAAGTCCGTTAAGACAACATGTATATCACAATATCACATCATAAATATCAATGATTAATTATTCAAATTACTAGTTGTATTTCATATACCACATTCATTTATATAAAAATTGATCAACAGTCAGAATAATCAAAAATAATCCACAAATTATGGATTCTATATCAAGAAACAACCAATGGTTGCATGTCAAGATAATAAAAAATTAATAAATTATCCAATTAAATAATATTCATGTTTTTCTCACCCAACAAGGAGCCATAATCTAGGTCAAAATAAAATTTGAACTAAAAGACTCCATGAAATAATACCATAACTTATGTAATTGATTTGGGTGCATGTTATGTTATCATAATCACAATATTGAATACACATGGAAACTATAAAACCATGGGGTTATGATTTAGGTCCTCTTCATTTAACTGAAGGTCCAACAATGCTTACAATAGAAAAATCCCATGAGGAAGAAGGTGTGGGAGATCAAAATGAGGATCCTAGATTAAATCAAAACCAATAATGCACATTGTTATAGTATTTCACCGCAACTGTTGGAGAACCCAAGGTGAGAAGGGATAAATTGGACCAAAACCACTTAATAGTGATCAAAATCATTATTGGGACATTCAAATGAAAGTTTGTCACTCTAAAATTGCATGTAATGTTCCCTAGGGTTGATAGAAGAAGAGTGAAATGAATTAGATTGAAAAATCAACTGTGTGACATACCTTAAAATAGAAAGTCTGATAATTAAAAGACGTGTAACATAGTTACACCTTGTATAAATATTTTTAATTGATTATTTCTAAAAACAAAACAAATAATATTATTTTATTAAAAAAACCCTAAACATTACATGATTTTAATCCATTTACATGGAATGTACATGTTATGCAGATTATTTTTCAGCACATTTTCCTTATAAAAACATGAACACCTTTAATGTTTCTCAATATAAAAAAACCACATGAAACAATTAACCCACTTATATCAAAACTCCATTAATTCAAATAAATATACATTTACTAAATTTTAGTTATTTTCACCAAAAAATATTTCAATGTTTATCCTCTCCTGTTTTATCAAGTTCCCCCACAACTTAAGGCTAAATTTATACAAATGATGGGTATCCACAATAGAACCTAACCACTAAGGTCTAAATATGAGTCAACACTTACATGAATGAAAATTTAATGAAAAAAATTGGGAGAGACGTACCTGAAAAAAAGTGATTATTATAAAACCACCCCACCATAAAACAATTTTTTCCTGATATTCTCCAAGATTCACTGTGAGTTCTCATTAAACAAGTCTAGAAACTATCTTTATATACCAGAATCTCTCTCATAGGTCTCCTCCTGAACTCTCCCATGAAGCGACTACACTAGAACCAATAGTATAGTCCTACCCTGAAGATATTTCTCAAAACTATCCAAAAATCATATCGGATACTTCTCAAAAGATGCATCAAGACAAAGCTCAACGTATTATAAGTCTATCATATGGGAATGGTTTGGATTAAATGTTCATAGTTTTGATACATGAAACACATCATGCATAGAACTATTGTGTTATTTAAGGGAAACATTGTACACCACTAAAAGGACCCTTTCCATTATCTCAAATGACCTAACAAACATGGGTACAAGCTTTCACTATTCCCTGATATGAAGTGTCCCTAATCTATGTGACATTAGAATGAAAACATGATGAACAACCTCAAATTACAAAGGTCATCTTCAATGGTTAGCATATAATATTGGTCTACTCTGCATATTCACCAACCATTTTCTGATCTACTGATCCAACTCTGTTGTTTCCTATAATAGACTAATCCCAACAAGTGCTAACTCACCAACCTCCTACTAGAAAAGGGGTGAACAACTTTTCATTTTGTATAATGCCTTGAAATATTACATTTTAATCAATCCCTAGAAGCTATTATTAAATGTAAACTCCATGATCTCCAAATGTTTCTTCCTTGAGAAACCAAAATCCATGACAAAGGCTTATAACAATTGTAGAAGCCCGAAGCTTGATGTACATGTTCATTACATTACTTTTTCAGAATACTTAATACATAAAAACAACAGACACCAAAGGACCATAATAGTTTAGTGTCTTTGGAAACTTGGAATATAAACTTCTAATCATGTTGAAAGATCTTCAAAATCACCCATAAAGATCTTCCCCTTTTTGTTTCCTTACCTAAAACCTTTCTTTTAATCCTGGGGGAAAACAAAACATAAAAAGGGTGAGCTCAAATGCTCAGTACAGGTAATCCTGGAGAAAATAAAACAAACCATATATATTTTAACTTAAAAACATGAAAATGATGTTTAAACATCATGATCTTGAGAAATGACATAAAACATGGCAGTACGTAAGGCATCGATCATAATGGAACATCAATCATGATAAAATATCATGGGAATAAAACTTGTAATTGTGGCCAAAACATTAATAACATGATATGATTTCCATAGTATCCAAGGCATTACTGCCAAGACCATCTTAGTGGACAAAGTCCCTTACTGAACCGGGTTTACTTTTTGTTCCAGCCCTGTATTACTGAACCGGATTTACTTGCTATTTCAGCCATGTCTATCTCATGAGATATAAATATTTACCCAATGAATTGGAGGGAGATATAGGTCTCACCCATCTCATAATGAAATCATTCTTTTGTGTTCCACAACATAAACATAAATCATTCATCATAACCCAAAGAATAAAATGGGTTTTATAAACATCATCTCATCATAACATAATCCATATAAAACAAATGGATATCATTTCATCATACGAAAAGTAAAACCATGTAAATAAAAGATAAATTATACTTGTAACATACACATATGAAATAATGCCATCTAAATGGAAAATGGTTTTGATAAAACACTTGAAATTAATTCGTGAGGAAAATATCCTTTCTTTTGAAAAATCATTTTCTTTTCAAAAAATTCCATGAAATTTTAAAAGAAAAGGATTTTGTTGAAAATAGTCATGAAATCTTGTAGATTAAGCTTCATGAAAATAAGGAATTGTAAAACCATAAAAATCCATTCATGTCGTATATGTTAAAAACATTCTTCTCGTACTTTTACTGAAAAGTCAAAAAGTACCTCGTATGGTAAACCAAAGAAAGATTCCTTACATACCATGTAGTAAAAGTCAAAAATGGGTAAAAAGGACTTTAAACATACATGAAACCATTTTTAGAAAATAGGGACCTGGATGATAAATATAACCCCAGTAAATACTGACGAACAAACAATCTCGGATAAAAATGAGATTGGAAAAGTTATCCCTTACCTTAGGTCTGATATGCTTCGTACGTATCCGAAACTCCTCTTCTTTGACACGCCTCTTTGAAACCTCCTCTTAGGGAATTAAAATTGGTCTTTGAAGAATACCGGGACCTCTAGAATATTTATAGGGAAGTTGAGAAGGGAAATGGGTAGGGTTTGGCCGAGCTTGAAGTCTTAATGTTGTGTAAAGATGAGAGGGAGGAGGTGCCCTTTTATAAGGGAGGAGAGAGGAACCTTTTGAATCCTCAAAAATATTAGTTTAATATAAATTCAAACCCCACATAAAAACCTCCAAAAATGACTCAATTCGAAGATTAGATGATATAGGGTTGTAATCTCATCAACCAATCAAATTCAGACATGTTTTGATCTTATTTTAAGCCTTATCATTTTTATTTATCCTTATTTAATCTATTTTATTTTATCTGTGGTAATAAAATTCTAAATTTTAAATGCTTATAAATAATCACTGATGTATATTTAATTTTCTATAATTTGATACTTTATGACATTTTCGACTATATAAATTTCAATTTATAATTTTTAAATATTTTTTAGATTTTTAAACAATTTAATAATATGTTATTTTTATAAAATAACAATAGTGTCAATTTTGACACTATTCATTTATTTGAATTTAAATAAAATCCAAAAAGAGGATATATTCGAACTAAAATATTTACTTTGTTCCTAACATGTCATATTCATCTATAAAATTAGTGGATAATATTAAATAGTTCATTTAATATTTATTTTACTCTTTGTAAAACCATTTATTTGATACTTCTCTTAATAAAATAATTTCTACAACATTTTTTTATAATTATTAAATATACTTATTTTTTGCATAAAAATTAAAAATAAAATACTAGGATGAATATAAATATTATAGATTTCATAATAATACTTTTAGTCGGATTTATATTCTAAAACACCCAACTTTTGAAATGTTATATTTATTAAATTATGAAGGTGACAACTTTGACATCATTTAAAATAATATAATATAAGGGTCATAATCACTTTTATAAGACTCCAAACGGTCATATATTCAGTCATTGGATTATTATGGTGTATATATACACTACCAATAAGTTTTGGTCAGGTTTTTGAGCCTTTTAATGGGTATTATTATTTCAATAAAAACTATATTACTTATTTTTTAATAAATAAATAATTTCTGCATCATTAATGTATAAGCTATTAAGGTAATTAAATATCTCTTAAAAATTATAAATAAATTACCATGATAAATAAAAACATTTTATCATTCAAATTCGTATTTATAACCGAATTTATATACTATATAAACTTATATTAAAAATACTTTAATTATTAAAGTTGAGTGAGACATATTTCATGTTCCTTTAAATTTAATAAACTAAAGGTCTTAATCACCTCCAAGTGGGTTCCAATGGATTCCATTTCAACCCAAATATGACTTAGGACGAAATATAAGCATCCAATTATATTAAGACAAGTGTTGGGGTAATTTTATAATATTATATTTACCCTCAATTACTCGATTTACCTTTTACTATGGTAAATAAAATTTACCGTAGTTACTATTGATAATGTCCAAAAATAAAAAGTAGTCTATTAACATAATTTTTACCCAATTATTCCAAATATGGAATCCATTTTTCTAAATTAAATACACAAAATTTTCAGAAATTAATATAAAATTAATCTCGTTGTTAAGAAAACGAGTTTTAAAAGTTAAAACATTGCAAAAGATTGAAATGATTTTACCTATGAATTCAATGTAAAATCAATGATAATGACATAAATTATATTAAATGGTAAAAATATATTCCATTTATACTTTAAAACCATTAAATATTATAATTTAACCATATAAATTATTATGATGAAAAAAGTTGTTTTTAATTAAAATATAGCATGTTTTTACTATTCATTAAAATATGAAAGTTATCAGAAAAATATCAAAACATTATCCAATGTAAATTTTTATATCTTGATTCAAAATAAGAAGTTTATTTTGTAAAATTTAGCTTATAAAATTTTCAAAAATTATATTTAAAATGGGTGCGCCATCAAAAGGTGGCAAAACTGCATTTTTTTTAAAATACTTATTTTACCCAAAAAAATTATTTTGTTCTCATACCATGTTCTAAAAAATGTGTAAGATGAATTATAATGTCATATAATTCAAAATTTATTTACTACTATTCATAATGGCTAGTTTATGATAATATTATAACCATATATCTTTGTTTAGTAAAACCCGGTATTGCGTACAACACACGCTATCGAAAAAGGTTTCTATTGCGTGTAATGCAAGCCAAGTCAGGGTTGCATGTAGTGCAAGACTCCTTTGTTGTTGCGTATAACAAAATACAACCATATTTCATTTATAAATTGAATATATATATATATACACTCAATGTTGCGTAGAATAACTACTATCAAACAAACTTGAAATTGTGTGTAACACGGTCCAAGATTAGTGTAGCGTATACTGCAAGCTAATACGGTGTTGCGTATAGCACAAGATAATCTTGGTGTATCATACAACAGAAGATATGAAAGAAATTAAAAATAATATATCTTATAAAATCTCGGGTTGTTAAAATGAATTTTGCCTTCTAAATTCATCGGGGTTATAAATCTTTTACTATTCATAGAAACCCACATCGTAAAAAGGAATACTAAAACAAAATTTTAAAAATGAAAGTATGAAACGTAATTATTACCCAAATTAACTCATCATTGGGTTTCCATATAGGAGAACATAGGTGAAAATATGGATATAGAAGAAAAATCTAACCATCAAGTTCTGATGGAGAGTGGTAGATAACATGGCTATGAAAAAGCCATCAATCACAAAGCCATAAATTTGTGATGATCTAAGGTACCATATGATTCATCAGATATAAGAGCACTAGGAAAACATTTTTGGTTTTCAATATCATTTCCCTAAAGTTGAAAATTTGAATTAGAAGAAATACTTACTTGATTTTGGTACAATCTCACTATTGTTCGTGCCTTGAACAATTTCCACTTCATCTCTTAAAGAAATGAAGTTGAATTTGTTATTCATGAAGTGTTAACAAATCATGTGATAGAATGATGGGTCATTCCATCTGTTTCAAACAAAAGGTTAGAAAAAGTTATCAAATATACATAAGTCCATCTATGGTGAGGTTAATCGTATACGATTCCAAAAATGAACTTATACTTCATCTATCATACCGCTTAATAAAATAAAACTAGTTTCTACTAACCAGGGACTTCTTGTAGGCCAGTGGTAGGTGATAAAGGTCTGTCACACTTCAGTTGTGGGTTTTATTCCTGCATATCTGTCTGACATGACAGGTTGTCGTCCGTCCTACAGGTTGTCCTTTTTATAAAATTACATCATTATGACATTCCATCAATAATATCGAAAAAATTTCTAGCCTTAAATAATACTAAATTGTGTCCAACATAATCCATTCCAATATTTAGACTTATACAAAATACATATGTCCAATCTCATAGTATAAAGAAAATAATTACTTGAAAGGTCACATAACAAGCACGTGAATACCATCATTTATACCCCATATATCATACGATATATCTTGTTGGTCACATTCCAAACATGTGAATATCTTAATCATGTATTCTCTTGAAAAATGAATACCCATTGAACCTTAGTAAAACATGAATGTTGTCAAAAGTTAATTCTTTCCACATACCAAAATCCTAAAAATTCAATATACTCAAACCATGATATCACTTAGTCCTTATATCAATCATGAGATCATTTCATTTTTTTCATTATCCATTCATTATGCGCATATCATCTTCTTTCCAAAAACATTTCAATCACTTTTTCATGGTTACCAGTACCATATAATTATTGAAAACCAATACATAGATATTCCAAAATTCCACAATACCATAAATGAGATTCCATGATACTATTTTGAAATCCCATTACATAAACACTTCATCATTACACAACATCATTTTCATACTCAACATCATAAATAGTGATCGCATGAGACTTCCCTTTATCCTTTACCTTAATAGGTTGCTCACGTTTATCATCATTAACCCATGGATTTGGTCATTTATTAGCAAAATTCCCCATTTCCTTTCACTTGAAGCATTCATGTGTTGGTGGAGCGTTCTCTGTAGTCTTTTCTCTATTCAAATAATTATCAACCTTTTTCCCATTACTTTGATATTCAACTGCTCGATGGCCTTCTTTTCCACACTTAAAACATTTTCTAGTACCTTTTAAGCAATCTCCACCATGATTCTTTCCACACTTTGAACATAAAGAAACATTCAACTTCTTTTCACCATTTTTCTGAGATTTCTCCTTGAACTCCATCTTTCATTTCTTGTCAAAACCATGAGATGGATATGTAACACCAACTTCCAGTTATACCTTGATATCACAACGCACAATTTCTTCATAGCTACTGAAATATCTTATAGATAATTCCCTTTGAATACTTGGTTTTACGCCACTGAAGAATCGATAAACTTTATTTTCAGGTTGGATGATAAAGCCAGACGCATACCCTGTAAGCCTTGTAAAATTCACCTCGTATATACCCACAGATTCATCATCCTTTTGCTTAAGCTCAAGGAACTCCTTTTCTATCTTTGTTTGAATAATACGAGGGAAGTACTTATTGAAAAATAAGTTCTTGAACTCATCCCATTACATGGATTCAATTTCACCTTGGGGCCTTGTGTTATTAATTAGATTCCACCACTGGTCTGCTTCACCTTCTAAATGGTAAACAGCCAGAATGAATTTTTCATGTTCTAAACAGCAAAGTATGGAAAATATCTTTTTGATGGTACTGATCCATTGTTCAGGAACAAGTGGATCGGAATACCCACTAAAAGAAGGTGCATGTTGCCTCATGAAGGACTCAATAGAATATTGTTCCCCTCTCAGTTCATTTGGAAGTCCAGAATGATTCATAGCTTGTGTAAGTATAGAAATAAGATTTTGTACTCCATCTCTCATAACATTGGTTTTTCCAGGAGGAAAATCATTACATTGTCCATTACATTGATCAACACGGTTCCTTCGGGTTCCAGCCATTGTCTAAAACCCAAAAAAAAATAGTGTGAGAGGAAAAAATCATGCTAGGGAAAACAACATAATAAAGGGGGATTACCTTCAATATATAACATCTTAGGTTTAATTCTATTACTGTTACCGTAATCCTAGGACTATAACCTATACTTATACTTTACCTTAGGGACATCCCTAGACATACCTTAGAAATATCTCTAGGGATCTCACTAAAGTTTTCGTATCCTAGTTTCCAAAGGTTGACTAAACCTTTCCTATGATACCAACTATAGAAGCCCGAAGCTTGACGTACATGGTCATTACATTAATTTTGCGGAATACTTAATACATAATAACAACAGACACCAAAGGACCGTAATAGTTTAGTGTCTTTGGAAACATGGAATATAAACTTCTAATAATGTTGAAAGATCTTCAACGTCTCCCATAACGATCTTTCCCTTTTTGTTTCCTTACCTAAAACCTTTCTTTTAATCCTAGGGGAAAACAAAACATAAAAAGGGTGAGCTAAAATGCTCAGTAAGGGTAAGCATGGATAAAATAAAACAAACCAAATATATTTGAACTTAAAAACATGAATATAATGTTTAAACATCAAGATCTTGAGAAATGACATAAAACATGGCAGTACGTAAGGCATCGATCATAATGGAACATAAATCATGATAAAATAGCATGGGAATAAAACTTGTAATTGTGGCCAAAACATTAATCACATGATATGATTTCCATAGTATCCAACGCATTGCTTCCAAGACCATCTTAGTGGACAAAGTCCCTTACTGAACCGGGTTTATTTGTCGTTCCAGCCCTATATTATTGAACCGGATTTACTTTCCATTTCATCCATGTCTATCTCATGAGATATAAATATTTACCCAGTTCATTGGAGGGAGATATAGGTCCCACCCATATTATAATGAAATCATTCTTTTGTGTGCCACAACATAAACACAAATCATTCATCATAACCCAAAGAATAAAATGGGTTTCATAAACATCGTCCCATCATAACATAATACATATAAAACAAATGGATATCATTTCATCATAAGAAAAGTAAAACCATGTAAATCTAAGAGAAATTATACTTGAAACATACAAATATGAAATAATGTCATCTAAATGGAAAATGGTTTTGATAAAACACTTGAAATGAATTCTTGAGTAAAATATCCTTTCTTTTGAAAAATCATTTTCTTTTCACAAAATTCCATGCAATTTTAAAAGAAAAGGATTTTGTTGAAAATAGTCATGAAATCTTTTAGAGTAAGCTTCATGAAAATAAGGCATTTTAAAACCGTAAAAATCCATTCATGTCGTATATTTTAAAAAAAATTCTTCTCATACTTTTACTGAAAAGTCAAAAAATACCTCGTATGGTAAACCAAAGAAAGATTCCGTGCATACCATGTAGTAAAATTCAAAATGGGTAAAAAAGACTTTAAACATACATGAAACCAATTTTAGAAAACAGGGACCTGGATGATAAATATAACCCCAGTAAATACTTACGAATAAACAAATTCGGATAAAAATGAGATTGGAAAATTTATCCCTTACCTTAGGTCTGATATGCTTCGTACGTATCTGAAACTTCTCTTCTTCGACATGCCTCTTTGAAACCTCCTCTTAGGGAACTAAAATTGGTCTTTGGAGAAGAACAGGACCTCTAGAATATTTCTAGGGAAGTAGATAAGGGAAATGGGTATGGGTTGGCTGAGCTTGAAGTCTCAAAGTTGTGTAAAGTTGAGAGGGAGGAGGTGTCCTTTTATAAGGGAGGAGAGGGGCACCTTTGGAATCCTGAAAAATATTGTTTTAATATAAATTCAAAACCCACATAAAAACCTCCAAAAATGACTCAATTTGATGATTAGATGAGATAGGGTTTTAATCTCATCAACAAATCAATTTTAGACATGTTTTGATCTTATTTTAAACCTTATCATTTTGATTTATCCTTATTTAATCTATTTAATTTTATTTGTGGTAATAAAATTATAAATTTTAAATGGTTATAAATAATCACTTATGTGTTGTAAATTTTCCATAATTGGATACTTTATGAAATTTTTTACTGTATAAATTTCAATTTATAATTTTTAAATATTTTTGTGATTTTTAAACAATTTAATAATATTTTATTTTTATAAAATAACAATAGTGTAAATTTTGACACTATTCATTTATTTGAATTTAAATAAAATCCACAAAGAGGATATATTCGAAATAAAATATTTAATAAGTTCCTAACATGTCATATTCATATATAAAATTAGTGTATCACATTAAATAGTTCATATAATATTTATTTTACTATGTGTAAAACCATTTATTTGATACTTCTCTTAATAAAATAATTTCTACAACATTTTTGTATAATTATTAAATATACTTATTTGTTGCATAAAAATAAAAAATAAAATACTAGGATCAATATAAATCTTATATATTTCATAATAATACTTTTAGTCGGATTTATATTCTAAAACACCCAAATTTTGAAATGTTATATTTATTAAATTATGAAGGTGACAACTTTGACATCATTTAAAATAATATAATATAAGTCTCATAATCACCTTTATAAGACTCCAAACGGTCATATATTAGTTCATTGGATTATTATGGTGTATATATACACTACAAATAAGTTTTGGTCAGGTTTTTGAGCCTTTTAATGGGTATTATTATTTTAATAAAAACTATATTACTTATTTTTCACTAAATAAATAATTTCTGCATCATTAATGTATAAGCTATTAAGGTAATTAAATATCTCTTAAAAATTATAAATAAATTACCATGATAAATAAAACCATTTTATCTTTTAAATTATTATTTATAACTGAATTTATATTCTGTATAAACTTATATTAAAAATACTTTAATTATTAAAGTTGAGTGAGACATATTTCACTTTCCTTTAAATAAAATAAACTAATGGTCTTAATCACCTCCAAGTGGGTTCCAATGGATTCCATTTCGACCCAAATATGCCTTAGGATGAAATATAAGCATCCAATTATATTAATACAAGTGTTAGGGTAATTTTATAATATTATATTTACCCTTAATTACTCGATTTACCTTTTAATATGGTAAATAAAATTTACCGTATTTACTATTCATAATGCCCAAAAATAAAAAGTAGCCTATTAAAATAATTTGGAACAACTGATTCCAAATATGGAATCCATTTTTCTAAATTTAATAGACAAAATTTGTAGAAATTAATTTAAAATTAATCCCGTTGTTAAGAAAACGAGTTTTAAAAGTTAAAACATTGCAAAAGATTAAAATGATTTTACCTATGAATTCAATGTAAAATCAATGCTAATGACATAAATTATATTAAATGGAAAAAATATATTCTATTTATACTTTAAAACCATTCAATATTATAATTTAACCATATAAATAATTACGATGAAAAAATTTGTTTTTAATTAAAATATAGCGTGTTTTTACTATTCCTTAAAATATGAAAGTTATCAGAAAAATATAAAAACTTTATCCAATGTAAATTTTTATATCCTAATTCCAAATAAGAAGTTTATTTTGTAAAATTTAACTTATAAAATTTTCAAAAATTATATTTAAAATGGGTGTGCCATCAAAAGGCGGTGAAACTGTATTTTTTTAAAAATACTTATTTTACCTGAAAATTTTATTTTGTTCTCATACCATGTTCTATAAAATGTGTAAGAACAATTATAATCTCATAAAATTCAAAATGTATTTACTACTATTCATAATAGCTAGTTTATAATAATATTATAACCATATATCATTGTTTAGTGAAACTCAGTATTGCGTACAACACACGTTATCGAGGAAGGTTGTGATTGCGTGTAATGCAAGCCAAGTCAGGGTTACGTGTAGTGAAAGACTCCTTTGTTGTTTCATATAAAAAAATCCAACCATATTTCATTTATCAATTGAATATATATATATATACACTCAATGTTGCGTAGAATAACTACTATCAAACAAACTTGAAATTGTGTGTAACACGATCCAAGATTAGTGTTGCGTATACTGCAAGCTAATATGGTGTTGCGTATAATGCAAGATAATCTTGGTGTATCGTACAACAGAAGATATGAAAGAAATTAAAAATAATATATCTTATAAAATCTTTGGTTGTTACAACATATCCTCCAAAACTAAAATAGTCCACTCGTATTGAGCATCGGTCTATGGAAGATTGGATGTTCTCAAAATAACATGTGATTTTGATGCCTTCATAATTCCCTATAATAAAATTTCATTTAAACGAGGATCTCTATCCAAAATTATACACCTAAAAACACTCTAGAACCGAACAACATTTCCCGTGTATAGACTACCTATATAATCAAATATGAAGGTCTCCTTAATAGGTATGAATAGGGATACCTTCATTAGTCAATCCCCAATCATCCAAATAACATCATTCTTACAGGTTGTATGGGAAATCTGATCATAAAAACCATTTTAAAATCATATCATTTCCACTCATAAATGGGTAAAGGATACAATACCTAGACATGCATCTGATACTTATCCTTCACTTACATAAAAGTGAATCATATATCCCTGAAGCATTCCACCTTTTTTTCATTCCCGACCACCAATATTGTCTATAAAGATAAAAATACATCTTTTTCAAACTTGGATGCACCGCCCATCTAGAATCATGAAACTCCCTCCTCATCCCCTCATGAAAGAAAGTATAAACCCATAACCATCCATGAAAAAGAAGATAAATTACACTGCTTATAGACCATCCTGATGGTGTCTCCCCACCATAATATTTTCCTCTCTAATATATTCCCTCCAGATTACAAAAACTCTTGGACTTAATATAGTCCTAAAACATGGGTATAATAGATGTCGCAGTCAGAGCTACCTATCCCTAAGTCTCTTGAATATCCTGATGAATTTCTATAAATAGGTTATTATTGGACACTCATCATAAGAAACCCATACTTCCTTTGTTTATGTATTTCTAATATAGGTGTTAGAAAAAACATTTCATATTCCTATTGTATAAGCCAATTCAAAGTTGAAATACAGCATCCACTCAACCCACCTCCTCTATCAGACATTCAGGTCTTGCTGAGAAATGATTTGGATGAGAATCTTGTGATATTTGTATACAACAAACCTATCACCCATGATAATGTGTCTCTGATATCTCAATGGTCAGTACCATTGTTGTTAACTAGAGTTTGTGAGTAGGGTAATTCCTCTCATAAGGTCTCATATTCCTATAGCCATAGGAAACCATATGATCCTCTTGCCTTAGAACTACTCCAATTCCAACTTTGGATGTGTCACACTACACGGTATATACTTTACTCAGTATAGATAAAGTTAGGATGGGTGTTGGGTTCAAGATTCTCTTCAACTCCTAAAAATATATCTCACAAGTATCAAACAAAAAAACGTCACCCCTTTTTTGGTCATCCCAGGAATTGGTTCTTCCAAATGCGAGAACTCCATAATAAGGCCCTGAAAATAACCTATTAAAACAATAAGCATCCAAATATTGAAAACATTCTTGGAAAATTACAAATATACTGTGGAATTTACTTTTTATGGTTCCACTGAAACTTCTTCTTATGAGGTCGCATGGCCTAAGAAGTTTACATTAATAATCTAGAAGTGAATTTGGTTATCTCGGCATAACTAAAATGCTCTATCAATGCACTTAGGATGATTTCAAGATGTTGGGAATAATAATATGATGACTGGGAGTGCACTAAGATATCATCGACATAAACCACCACAAACCGATTCAGAAAAGGATGAAATATTATATTCATCATGTCCATGAATAACGTCAGTGTGTGAGTCTACCCAAACTGCATCACTACAAATTCATACAAGAAATATCATCTCTTAAAAATAGTGTGAGGGGTGCCTGATGGTGTCACTATCAACTGGTGGTATCCTAATCTCAAATATATCTTGGATAATATATTTCCATCTCTTAGTTTATCCAAGAAATCATAAATGTGAGGAAGAGAATACAATTTCTTCACTGTCATCTGGTTCAACTTCCGATAATCCACACGTAAGCGTAAATACCCATAAGCCTTCTTGGTAAAGTGAACTGTAGAACCCCAAGGACATGTACTATGTGGTATGAAGCCTTTATATTATAAATACTCCAACTCAACATTAAACTCCCAAAGATATATTGGTTTCATTTTGTAAGGCAACATAGAAACTCACTCTACTCTCCCCGAAAACTTGATCATGAACTCGATCTCTCTCTCTCAAGTACTAATCTATAGAAATCATCAGGAAAAAAAATCATGTAAATGATCTAACCATAGAGAAGAATAATGATGTTTCATTTCACCAACATTTTGAGAAAAAACTGACTATTTGAGTCTTGACATAATCCAATCTACACTAAATTGGTCCTACACAACTAGCCTAAAAATCCCACAGACCCTGGTGAGAACTAGCCAATCCTTACCAAGAATCAAATCAAATCCTTTCACTTATTTAATGACTATCCATTTTAAAAAAAATGGCCCATTTTTTTAAAATTCCTTTAAACGGTTCTTATAATGGTACCCAATGGTATTATAGAGGTCACGAGGGTGTCCGGGGCTTGTTTCAAAGCACAAAACCAAAATGATTTGAAAAATAAACTAGGTTTCATAGTAATTATAAATTGTTCCCCCCATCATGTATGATCTCTAAAAACTATGAATGATGTGACATAGGAGAAACAGGGGCCTCATGGTTTTTATGTAACCATTAAACCCAAGGAACGTTCCTATGTGAAAAACTATTGAGGTTTTGCTATGGGATTATTCACAGTTTGTGAACGGTTAGGAAAACAATGAACCTTACCCATGAGGGGTCTTCCCTTTGAAAATGAGTGGGAATGGTTTGCACATGTTTTGGAAAAACCATGAATCCTAACTACACACCATCTGTTTTTGTGGGTGAGATTACATTTATCCCCTTTATTAATATTTTAATACTTTTCCTTCCTTCTCCCCCATTTTTTAATCCCTGAAGCATGTATCATATTCTCTTGATCACTCACCCCCTCCAACCATGATTCTCCAATAACTTATTAATATGAAGTCCAAATTATGATCCACCAGAAGCATCAGATCCATCTCGATAAGATCTATAATCCTATCCCTTCCTTTTTCATTTTATATTTAGATCTATTGTGCTATTTTAGTGAAAGTTGTAAGGACCAATTTTTCATAAACTTATGTCTCATTTATTTTCATTTAAATTCCTTTAAATGGACCTTATAATGTTACCCAATGGATTTATAATAGTCATGAGGGTGTCTCGGGCTTTTTTGGAGGCAGGAACCCAGGAAATTAGAAAAACTAACTGGGCCCCATGGTAGGTAGAAACCACGACGCCTGGCCTCCACAGTCTCAACTAACTGTGTTGGGTGAGGTAGAGGGGAATCAAGGGTCATATGATTTGTAAGAAAGTGTGTGACCCAAGGACCATGCCTATGAAAAAAGATAAAGAGGTTTGGAAGTGGAATTTTTCATGGCTTGCATATGGTTAGGAAATTCATTCACCTTAACCATGTAAGGTCTTACCTTGGATAGTGAGGGGTTGAAGCTTGTGAATGATTTTCCCAACCCATGCAGAAAAACTATACACCCCCTATTTTGAGGGTGAAATTTCATTTCTCCCTTCATTAATATTTTAATCATTTTTCTTAATTATACTCCCTTTTCTTGTATCTGAAGTGTGTATCATCCCCCTATGATATTACACCACCTTTAACCTAGTTTCTTTGATAAATTATTGATTCTAAGTTTGAATAAATATGTTTCAGAAGAATCGAATCCCTCTTGTTATGATATAAAATCCTCTCCCATACTATTTTATTTCATCATTGAATATGTTTATCTATTTAGGTGGGAAAATGCCTATTTTTACTTAATTGATTTGTTTCTTAGATTTCTCCCAACCAACATCAAATTTGAGGTTGCCTTCATACGAGGAGTTTTCAATGGCCCTAAGGTAGGGTATCTTATCATTTCCCTGAAAATTTATTATGTTTTCATAGCTATGTCATTGTGTCACACATAATCATTTTCCAAGCGATGCATTCATATGATTTCGTCCGTCTAATTTGTTATAAGAACCTCTCTATAGTACCAATTATTATTTTTATATAATTAGGTGATTCTAACCTCAATCACAAACACCACTAAGGTGTGCTGACTTAAATATTACATTATTAATTACATTTTTAAATGCCTAAATTACCTTATAATAATTAATCTTGGATAATAAATGGATGTCCCCTTGTCATATAAATGTTTAATTGAAACCAAGGCACATACTGTGTTCTTGGACCAATATACAAGTGGAGTTACACATGTATGTAAATTTTTAATTTGAAATGGAACATCCTAAGTGCCCCTTTCAGTCTTATAAATGTGATTTCCATGTATTGGTTACTTAGATGGATTGTATTAAATTGAATAGATTCTTAAGGATGGGTTTACATCCTTAAATAAATTAAATGGATTCATTGAATTGACTTATCAAGGGCAGTATGGCCACACTAATTATTGCATGTAATATAAATTCCTTAAATTTAATGTGTGTGCCATGTTTATATATTAGGTCTTGGTGAATATGATTCATTGGAGGTAATGCCTCGTGATTATTATAAATATTATTATTACTCTAATATATTCTATGGACTAATTGTAAGGGGTCTATTGAGAATGAAGATTCGCACTCTCTTACATTAGGTGTTAAGAATGTCATCTCACACCCTTGACTCTATTTGGATAGTTGGAATGCCGCACCACATCCCTTATTTTGGGTGTTGGAATAGTGACACACCCCCATCTCAAGTGATGAGAATGAAGTGACTCATCCATTTTTGAGATGTAGGGTATGTATCATATTACTTGAGATTATAGGCTCATTTACACTGGTTATGGATGTTTGAGGCATGTTAGGGTCTAGCTAGCACCTAGTATTCCGGGTATATGTCCACTTACATTCGCATGTACTTGATCTATATAGGTTGATGAAATATATAGCTATACTATATATATATATATATATATATTATTACAATTTATATATTTACTAATTAGACATATATTTTGGCCATGATCTTAAACAGGTAGAGCTGCCAAGTGTCCTTAAGGAACCTGAGTGGAATTTTAATTTAATTATTCAATATTGTTTTATTATGTACATACACATATACACTATTTATCCATGATAATGGATTAATTTTAGAAACCATTGGTAATAGTCTACTGGGATTTTATCTCACTCCCAACTCAGACTAACTTTTCTACTAGAGTAGATTTATTTTCTGTAGTAATGTATATGGGAAAGATCGCAGATATAGATTCTTGATATGATTCTTGTAAAATTAGAGCATAGGAGCAGAGGACCCAGCATATTATTGAGATGATAGTGCAGTAGCTTATTGTTCTTTTTTAGTTTTTTATAGCATGGTTTTATATGTATGTCACATGTTCCCCTTGTGTACATCAGCATTCCATGCATCCATGTACATTACAGTACCTAGTGGATTTTGATATTATTATTCAGTTTCTCAGTTATTCATTATTCTACTACTAATTTATTATGTATGTTTACATAAGATTACACTATTTTATGTTAATGGTAATATCTTCTATGAAAATCTGATATGATGGTATAGTCTCCTCATCGCAGCACCTCTACTACCTCACTATTGGTCATCATCCTCTAGCATATCAGGAGGTGGTCTTGAGGCCACATGACCCACTCTCTTGGGGCACAGGCTAAGTGGATCCTAGGTATGGATGTTACAAAGTTGTATTAGATATATTTTTCCTTTTTATTACTATTTGGGTATTATAAAGGAGAGTATGAGTTAATAGGATTTGGAATTGACCATGTCCCAAGACGTAGCTAACCCGTGTATAGGGGAATCCCAAATTACCTGGGATGGGAAATTGTAGTTATTGATTATTCTTGTTTTGGTGGATTTGACTTCACCATTGGGTGACACATTTATTTTATTATTTTATTATTAATATAATTGTTTAAATGATGATTTATTTTACCTTTTCCTAATGAAATAAGGTATTTTCATTTCATGCATCATTATTGGAACAATATGACTAATATAACATACATTTTTTCAATTCATGTCTATTTTTAGCATGCATTATCCTATTTCATATTGCCAGTGCCTCGGTTATCTATGGAATTATAATTAATTTCCCTTCATAGATTGAAAAACAAAACTGAATCTTAAATTGAACGCATTAACCTTATAGTGTTTCTTATATAGGTCATGCCAAACACATTAAGCAGCTTATTATGGCATGTTGAATAATGGACCATTGGTCACATGGGATGGAACATGTTATGGTATGGGTTAATTGGATTCCATATTTTGGTTCATAAGGAGTACAGTCCCTTATGGATTGGATGTGAAGATCCATGTAATTCAACTATTTAATGATTTTAAATATCTGAATTAGCACAAATCTAAAATTAGTATGAATTTTAAATTGAAAACATTTATCTTTTATATGTGAAATATAAAATTAGACAAAACCTAGCCTTATAATTGGGTTTTTGGTTTTCCTCATAAGTTATAATGGCCAGCTATATTATTTCAATATTACTTCATCCTGGATTTAATACTAGGGAAAGGGGTATGATATATCTATAGGAAGGATATGAATCTATCCTAGTTTTATATATTCTATATTTTCAATTGTTATGATATCTTATGAGGTGTGCATCTAGATTTGTGGTATCATGTTTCCCTGACATCCTCTAGTCGTATATCCTAAACATGGTGTCGACCATGCTTCAGGGGTGGGCGTTGAAGTCTCCGGTGAATCCTCCTACAGTGACACCTACGAAACCTCTTCATTTTCTGGATATGGTCCCTGATGCCTTGTTATGAGAGGTATTTATACATATGTTTCATAATATACAAGGTGTTTTTGGACCTAGATATGTATAAAGGAGTTGACTCAGGAATTCCAGCAGCAGCATCCTCCAAAATTGTTGGCGAATGGTGGACCACATACTACTGAATCATGGATCAAAGATATTAATTCTATAGTCATGTATCTAGAGATTCCTACTGAGTAGAGGGTCAAACTTACTACATATATGTGACGTGATAATTCCAAGTGGTAGTGGGATGTTATTAACCATGAGTATTAGCATGGAGATATGATCTGGGTAGATTTGAAGAATATATTATATGACTATTTCATTCCATGAACTTTGAGGGATAACATGGCTAGATAATTCATGAATATACGTCAGAGAGGTATGTATTTTACGGAATACTATACTCATTTCTACTGAACTACAGTGGTTCACCCCTAATTTAGTAGGTGATGACCTTATGACCACTAGACGATTTAAGGATGGGATGGTATATGCCATACAATCACATGTCAATATCTTTTGGTTGAGGACCATATCAGAGATAGTCATCAAAGCCCTTATCATATAGGGAAATTTGACAGAATATGATTGTGGAATTTAGGGTGGATCAGCACCTAGATCAATCAGTGTTACATCTTCTAAGTCAAAGAGTTGTTTTGAGGTTTCTTGTTAAGGTATCAGAATTCAAGATCCTCGGTATGAATTTTTTTTTGTTATGTAACCGGTGCGGGATATTGGGACTTGAAACCTCATTTCCTACAAGATCCAGTGGCATGAGTATATTGTGGAAGCATGGGCCATGTCCAGCATTATTGAATAAATTTCCCCTCAATGACTAGTGAGAGAGGATCTACTCCTACCCTTGTGTTGGGGTAGGGATAGTAGGATTGGGATAGGTATGCAATTGGAATACCATTGGCCATTTATGCAAAGGGGGTGGTTGAGGTCAATTTAGTCAGACTCAGTATTCTCAACACCAGTAGAGCGATATTTCTTAGGGAAGTCGTGAATTGACTATGGGGAGTAGCATTTCCTAGTTAAATGTAGTCTATCCTCTTCCAAAGGTGTAGACACTAAAGGAAAAAAGGCATTTTGCGGTGGTTTTTTCGTGGCGGTTTTTTCACAGCAGTTTAAAAAACACCGAAAAATGTGTTAAATTTTTTTAAATTAATTTTTTTAAAATTTTTTCGAGGATTAGCGGTGGTTTTTTAAAAAACCGCAGCGAAATAGTGGTGGTTTGGGTAAAACTGCCGCAAAATAAAAGGACAAAAATAAAAAAAAATATGAGAAACCCCGAAATCACTAAAACGATGATAACTTTTGATCTGGGAATCTGTTGGAGCACTATGACCATTCAAATAGATACTCATGAAGGGATATAGAGGAACGTATAATCAAAACCATGAGACGGTCTAAGGTGCAGAAGATATGAGAGTTATAAGAAAGTAGAAAAAAGTTCTCCAACTTCAAACGGCCATAACTTTCGCTCCGGGTGTCCGTTTGGGTTCTACCACATATCAAATAGAAGCCAGCGAAAAGATCTACACACTTTTTCCACAGAAGCAAGCATCTGTCGTGTTTTCTTACCCCAAATACCCCTCTAAAGGCCACTGAAACCTCATTTCTGTAACCAGTGTCCCGTCGAACTTGTCTCCAAATGGACCTAACTTTCGATTCGTGTGTCAGTTCAGACTTTATCTCCTTCCAGATCGTAGTTCATTCCATGAGAATCAGTTTGACTAGTCGCGGCGCCCACATGGACTTCTAGATCATAAGTTATGGCCTTTTTAGTGGGTATCGGGTTTGTTATGTTTTTCGATGCCTCATTTATAGCAACTATTCCCCGTCGGTTTTTTTAAATGGTCGTATCTTCCGATCCACCAGTCCATTTGGTATCTTTCACCTATCAACTCGAAGATCATTTTAGGATCTTTGATTTGACTGGTCGTGGATCTAGAACGGACTCTCGGATCATAAGTTATCTTCGTTAATGTGAGTCCAATGTTTTGGTCACTTTATGACCGTTTTGACGGGTTTTAACGGTTGCTCCATTTATTACTGTTTATTTGGGTTTCCATGACTTATTATCTTTATCAATGGTTTCATTTTGGGTTATTATGATGATTGTGTTGAATTCTTAAGGGGTTTCCCAGAGTTTGCACAAGTTTTCATGCGTTCTCATGCTTTCTAATGCATCCTTCTTCATGCTTCTCCATCCGTTTTCATGCATTTTCATGATTTTGCATCCCTTATCACGCCTTTTCATACTTTTTCATGTGTTTCATATATTATATGTTATATATTATATATTATATATTATTATTTATTTATTATTATTTATTGTTTATTATTTATTATTTATTATTTATTATTTATTATTTATTATTTATAATTATTAATTATGTGTTATTAATTATTATTAGTATTATTTATTATTTATTATTTATTATTTATTATTTATTATTATTATTTATTATTATTATTTATTATTTATTATTATTATTTATTATTATTATTTATTATTATTATTTATTATTTATTATTTATTATTTATTATTTATTATTTATTATTTATTATTTATTATTTATTATTATTTATTATTTATTATTTATTATTTATTATTTATTATTTATTATTATTTATTATTTATTATTATTTGTTATTTGTTATTTATTATTATTTATTGTTTATTATATATCATTTATTATTATTTATTATTATTTATTATTTATTATTTATTATTTATTATTTATTATTTATTATTTATTATTTATTATTTATTATTTCATATTTAATCTTTGTTTATTATTATTTATTATTTATTGTTATTTATTATTTTTTATTTATTATTTGTTATTTATTAATATTGATTATTTATTTTTTATTTTTTATTATTTATTATTATTTATTGATTATTATTTATTATTTATTATTATTTGTTATTTATTATTTATTATTTATTATTTATTATTTATTATTTATTATTTATTTATTTAATTATTTATTTATAATTATTTATTATGTGTTATTTATTATTATTATTATTATAATTATTTATTATTTATCATTTATTAGGTTATTTATTATTTATTATTATTTATTGTTTATTATTTATTATTTATTATTATTTATTATTTATTATTTATTATTTATTATTTATTATTTATTATTTATTATTTATTATTTACTATTTACTATTTATTATTTACTATTTGTTTGTTATTATTTTTTATTTTTTATTTTTTATTTTTTATAATTTATTATTTGTTATTTATTGTTTTATATTTATTATTTATTATTTATTATTTATTATTTATTATTTATTATTTATTATTTATTATTTATTATTTATTATTTATTATTTATTATTTATTATTTATTATTTATTATTTATTATTTATTATTTTAATTTCGTAATTTTATTATTTTATTATTTTATATTCATAATTTTATAATTTATGTAAATATTATTATAACTTATTAGTTATTTATTATAATAAACTGTAAATAGTAATAAATAACTCAATAAATAACAAATAAATCAATAATTATTAATTGTTAATTATTGGTTATTAATTAATAATTATTTCTTCTTGTTTAATTATTATTGAGTTTATATCTATTAGTTATGTATTATTTGTTTTTTCAATTAGAATATATAAGTATATTAAATTTTGTTTACTAACCACATGATGAGCTTGCGAGAGTGGTAAAGTCATTGGAAAATATGCAAGAGGTTAGGGGTTCAAATCTCACCAAACGTAGTATTTATTTATATTGCATGGGCATGTGCATGGGCATGAGCATGCATGCATGGATAAAGTAAATAAAGTAATACGAATTAAATAAAATAAATATGAAATAAAGAAATAAAATACAAAATATATAAACAAAATAAATAAAATAAATACAAAAAAATAAAATAAATACAAAAAAATAAGAAATAAATAAAATAAATACGAAATAAATAAAATAAATACGAAATAAATAAAATAAATACGAAATAAATAAAATAAATACTTTATAAATAAAATAAATACGAAATAAATAAAATAAATACGAAATAAATAAAATAAATATGAAATAAATAAAATAAATCCGAAATAAATAAAATAAATAAAATACATAAAATAAATAAAATAAATAATAATTTAAAAAATAAAAAAAATAATTCAAAAAATAATTAAAAATAATAATTCAAAAAACTGCCGCTAAAAAACCACCGTGAAACGTTCTACGACTGTTTTGAAAACCGCTGCGAATAGTTTCTCAATGTACAATTTAGCGACGGTTTTTCAAAATGGTTTCTAATCGATTTAGTGGCGGTTTAAACCACCGTGAAACGGAAAAAAGATCGCCGCTAAATCCGCATTTTGCCATAGTGAGAGATCTAGACCTTCTACTGTACTAGGCACTATTCCTATAGCCTTCACAATAGTTTCTAATTTATATTATAGAATCAAGTCTCATTATTCTATATCTAAGACTATTATGGGAAGTTTGGGCCTCATGATTGAACACTTGTGTGGTGTTATGATGTTAGATACCCTATTAGGTATCCAATTAGAGGGATTTTCCATTGTAAGGATTTCCCACTTGAGATAGGAGGATACCTCTTCATATGGAATCCATTCTTTCTCCACATGATGGCCTTTGATGTAATCATAATGATGAAATTATTTGTAAATATCAAGCAAATATAAACTATTATTGTTTAGAGGGTGATATTTACATCACCAAAGGATATTATAAATGTGCATAAGGGAAAAAGTGATGTTTAAGATACACGATCAAGACCCGAGCCGCAGGGGATAAGTTGTGTGATTGCTCAAATATCTAGTCTTTTCCTGGATTATTAGAGTTTACAGATCTCTTTTTCCCTCCTAAAATGGAGCATTTAAGTTATTTATTTCCTGAATAATTCATTAGTATACCACCAACATGAGAGGTATACTTTACCATTGAGCTAGTGCTAGTATCAGCACCAGTAATTGTTCCACCTTATTGGATGGAACTGATAAAGCTTCTGAAGCTCAAGAATTGTGTAGAGGATCTTGAGAATAAATTCATTATAAGCCCCATCACTTCTCCTTGGGATTCACTAGTACTTTTTTCAAGAAGGTGGATGGTATCCTCAGGTATTGTGTAGATTACCGTGAGTTGAACCATATCATGGAAAAGAATCTATATTCCATTCCATGAATAGACGTCCTCTTTGATCAGTTCCAAGGAGCTTGAGTAGTTTAAAAGATATATCTGAGGTCAAGAAATAATCATGTGAATTTCATGACATCATACCTACCTCTCACACATTTCAAGAGATGCTATGGTCTATACTAGTACCAGGTTATTTTGTTTGATCTAATGAATGCACCTACAATTTTTAAGGATATAATGAATCTGGTTTACTACCCATATCATGATTCATTTATGGTGGAATTTTTTGATAATAACATAGTTTAATCACTGTCTAGACACAAACATTCCAACCATATTGAAATCATGTTGAATACACTGAGATAGTATCATCTCTATTATATGCTCAGTAAATTCCACTTTTCGATCGAAAAAGTCCACTTCCCATGTCATATTATCTTAGAGTCAAGATTACCCGTAGGATCAGAGAATGTGAGAGTTATAGTTTCCTAGTAGCAGTCCAAGAAAATTTTTAACATCCATAGTTTCATTGGTAAATCCATGTATTACTAATGATTCATCTTATATTTCTCACATCTTGCAACGCCATTTATATTATTGAAAAAAAAGGTGTGAAATTCATATGGTCAGTGGCTTGTGAAGCATTCATTCAATAGTTAAAGTTAAGATTGAATTTAGTGTCAATTTTAATACTTCTAGAGTTATGTAGACATTATGAAGTATATTTTGATGCATTATGTATTTGGATTAGATTTTTTATGATTCCCGATGAGCGAGTCATTATGAATGTTCATCATAATTTGAGGCCCATGAACATAATTGAAAAATGCATGACCTCAAGATAGCTATTGTAGTTTATGATCTATGCTATTAAAGACACAATATACATGGAGAGTGTTTTTTAGTGTTCTCTGATCACAATAGTCTCAAGTACATATTTACGTGGCATGATCTCAATCTATGGCAGCACAGGTGGATCGAGTTCCTAAATTTGTTTGATTTTGAGCATTCCTAAGAACATGGTAAATAAATGTTGAAGATGAGGCTTTGATATAATGGACATAGACATAGGTGGTTCAAGATTCAAGGGGTGAATGGTAGATCATAGCCTTATTCATAAAGATAAACATTGCGGTTCTGGACGACCATGATCAGAATATCCTATCATCCATAGTAGTGAACTCTCCTTTTCCTTAAAAAGTAATAATGGGGAAACTATATGTTTACAAATTCCTTTTACTAAGGGAATTTATCTCAGATGATGATGCAACTTCAGGTTGTACCATTGATGGTGATAATACTTTACTATTCCAACATTGTGTATGCATCCCAGTAGACATCAAAGAGTATCTCATGCATGAATTTCATGCCTCAATGTGGGTAGTTCATCCTGGAATAAGCAAGATTTTTTTGGATCTACTACTCCAAAATTGGTATCCTAGTATGAAACACATGATTACTAGATGTATCGCTCATTGTTCCACCTGTCAATTGGTGAGTGTAGAACATTAGTGTCTTGTAGGGATTTTATAGCCATTATACATTCCTAAGTGGAAATGGAGTGATATTTCTATAGTGTTCAGGATCAGTTTACCCAGGTAACCTCATGGAAATGATATATTTTGGGATTTAATTGAACATTTGACAAAATTCTCACATTTCTAACCGATGTGATATACCTTCCCCGTAGATGATCTAGGGAGGCTACACATCAAGAAGGATGTACGTCTTCATACAGCACCTTATTCAATCATTTATGATAGAGGTTATCACTTTACATCATGGTTGTAGTAGGGGTTGCAAAAGGCCCAGGATATAAAGGTGTTTTGAGAACATATTATCACCATGAGATTGATAGAAATAAAGATCATGCAGTTCTGGTGTTAGAGAACATGCTTCATGCATGTGTCATTGATATCGGGGGTTCCTTGGAGAAAGACGTTCTCCTCTTTAATTTTTCTTATAATAATAGCTTTCAAAGTAAAATAAAGATGTCCTCTTATGAAGCCTTATATGGTTGGCCTTCCTATTTACCTTTTCACTAGATAGAGTTAGGGGATGTGGCTTTAGTTGGATCACATTTCATGCAGGTGACTATCGAGCATGTCCAATTGATCATAAAGTGCATGATGATAGCTTAGTATTGACAACAGTCATGTGCCAACTAGAACCAGTGACCTCTTGAGTTTGAGATCAAAGAATAGGTTTTCTTGTGAGTCTCAACAAGTTTGGGAGAAAACAATTCCAAAAATAAGGTATGCTCTCACCAAGGTTCATCGGACCCATTGTGGTTGTCAAATGGATCAGACCAATGGATTACCATACTATATTTCCTCAGAGATACCAGTATATGCATGATTCATTTCAAATATCTCATCTTCGCTGATATTATCAAGACCTACCACATTTCTAAAAGTGTGATTATATTGAATTGGATGTTGATGATTCCTTCTAGGTGTATCTAATTCATATTTTTTATCAAAGTTTTGAGACACTCTAAGGTAGGTCAGTTCCTTTGGTGTGGGTGTTAGGATAGCATAGCTGAGTATTGGACAATACCTTGGAGTGAGAAGCTGATATACAAGCTTCATGGCTGGAACACTTTCATATGACATCTATTTACCCTTAGAAGGCCAACTCAGTGCCGATTTTCTTTTAGGAGTGGATGTTTTAATGACTTGTATTCTCATAAAGGTATGGATCATTTGTTTTTGGTTTTAATTCCTAAAAAAATACCTTAAAATATTATGCAATGGATTCATGGAGGTCATGGGGGTTTTAGAGGCAAGTTCAGAGCTCGACAACCTAGAAATTTAAAAAATTAATCAAGAGGCACAGTTATTTGACATCCTGCGGCCCAACCAGTGCGGTGTCTACTTACTATGAATAGTGATATTGTGCAGAATCAGGGGCCAAATTGTGTTTTGGAACCCATGAAACCCATGGCGCACACCTATGTATAAAACTATAATGGTTTGGAAGATTAATTTTTCATAGATTGCGCATGGTTAGGAAAATATTTCCCCCTAACCACGTTGGGTATTCCCTTGGACAATTATTGGATCAGGGTTTGAACATGATTTGTCCAGACCATGCTGCAAAATAGTGTGCCCCCCATTTTGAGTGTTAAATTACATTTTTACCCTTCATTAATCTTTTCATCATTTTTCTTCCTTCTCCTCCTTTTTCAATTAGTTGAATCCTATATCATACTCCCATTATCTCCCACCTCCATTTCTAATTAGGTTTATCTTTAGATATTTTCACTGTTTAGGTGAAAGATATATTTCCCTATTTTTTGTTCATTGGACCATTTCATAGAATTCTAATATCCTAATATATATTTGAGGCCTCCATCAGTCGATCAGTTATCAACGATCCTAAGGTATGTGATTTCATCATTTTCCCCATTTCATAGCTCTGTCAATGTGCCTCATGCTGGACTTTGTCATGAAATATCATAAAATTTATTTCTTCAATTTAATTTATTATAGATGCATTGTTATACTAACAGGGATCATTGTTATGTTATTAGGGGATGCCAACCTCAATCAAGGACACCACTTGGGTGTACGAGCCAAAATTTCCAATTTTTAATTAAATTTTTAAATGCCTGAATCACCATCAAAGTATTTGTTTTGGATTATAAATAGAATTTCCCCTATTAATAATGTTTAATTGAACCCTTGGTACCTCATAAGTTCCTAGCCTTACTTATATGTGGATTTACCCATGTATGTAATTTCTTAATTATAAATTGAATATCTAAAATTCTATTTGATACTTCTAATTGTTATTTCCATATTTCGGTTAATAAAAATGATAATATTATATGTAATTTCTTCTTCATGATGGGTTCCATTATTAAATGAATTAAATGGTCTCATTGAAATGACTAATGAAGGGTTGTATGACCACACAAAGTATTTTTTGCTTTATCAATTTCTTTAATTGAATTTTTATGCATTATTTACATATTTGGTATTGGTGAATATGATGCATCGGAGGTAATGCCTCATGCGTATTATAAATATGAGTATGACCCTAATATATTCTCTATAATGATTGTAAGGTTTCATTTGGGAAGGATGATTCCTGGTCCCTTATATCGGGTGGTGAGCATGGCGTTTTACAAAATTGACACTATATTGAAGGTGTGAATGAGGCACCACGTCGCTTCCTTGTTTTGGGTGTTGGCAAGAAGAAAAACCCACCATATTGAGTGATGATCCTAATTCTATCACCCATTATGAAATATAGTCAATGTACCCTATTTCTTGGTCTTATAGGATCATTCAGACTGGTTAAAGATGTCTTAGTCATTCCCCGGTCCTTCCATCACCAATTATTCCAGGTATATAGACACTTACGTCAACACATACATGGTCTATATAGTGGATGAAATATAAATCTATACTATACTATATATATTATTACTATATATATATTTACTAACCATACACTTATTCTAGACATGATCTGAAGCTGGTATATCTTCTAGGTTTCCTTGAGGAAACTAAGTGGGATTATTTATTATTTATTCAATATTATTTCCTTTTTTACTTATACATGCACACTATTTAGCCATGAGAACTACTTGGATTACTTATAGACACCAGTTGTGGTGTTCTATAGAGCTTTTGTCTCACACGCTACTCAGGAATCCTGTGATGCCTAATTAGACACTACTAGAAAATTGGGTTTTGGAGACCCCTTACACGGGCGACCACCATTGGTGATTGCTATTGGTTCCCAATAGCGACTGAAAATGGCAGTCACAATACTTCTCAAAAAAAATATATGGTTCCCCCCATCCCCGATCTTGAACCCGAACCCTACCCCCGACCCTTCACATCCGCCCGTCCCCTCCCTTTCCACACCGGCTCCATCTCCCCAGCACTGCCTCCCCTCCCTCGCAGCATCGGCAACATCGCACCGGCTCCGCCTCCAATTTCCATCGACGTCGTCGCCCATCCCCTCCTTCACCGCACCGCCCATCCCCTCCCTCACTACATCGGCACCACCTCCTCCTCCGGCTCCCCACCATCATCAGCGCTAGTCCCCTCACTCGCCGCACAGCCTCAGACTCCAGATCCCCTTCGCTTCCCCTCCTCTCCCTCACAGCACCACTTTCAGTTCCCCTCAGTTCCGAATTTTTCGCGATATAAGGTATGCCCAAATTTTCGTTTTAAGGTTTTAATTTTGGGAGTTTATAGAATAAATTTGAAATGCAAGAAGATAATATGAATATTTTGTGTGAATAAAAATTTTGTAAATGGAATTTCATGTGTATACGGGTTTGTGTTCATCAAGAATTATGAAACTATGTGTGTTGACAGTGTGTGAATTAGAAGAATTCACACTTTACATGAAGTATGAAGTTACATACAATGAATAGTCCATGTATATGTTGATTGGATTTATATTATAAGTTTTTTTGATATTTGATTTATACCATTGTTGAGTTTAGCGCATGTCTCTGTGTGTGTGTCCCATTAGAAAATGTTTGAGGTTTGACCACATGTGTGTTCTTGCATAGCCCATGAGACCCATGTTCGTGTTTAATCACATATGTTTCGATAATATAGGTTATTATTAATATTATATGATGTTCCTTTATAAGTTATTAATCCATGTTTCCATGTGATTTATTTTGTATATTTTAGAGGTAATTTATTGACCTACCACTTTGGGGGTATTTGGTTTTTTACTATATGACTTGAGATACCTACCATGTATTATGATTTTTCATTGTTTATTGACTCTATTATGTTATTTTTTCTCCTTTTCATTATTGATACCAATGGTATATTTTCTGCACTGATGACATTCAGACCCTTACTGCTAGTAACAAACATCTTGCATGAAAGGATACCGGCTTGAGTCCATGAGGAACACTGTATTAGACCCTGTGATCTAGCATGGGGTATCACATTCATTATCCCACATATTCTCTATTGATAACATATGTGAAGATAGATTGATATTTTATTGTTCTGTAATTGTATATATTTTATGTTATCCTTGATATAGATTAGTTATTTTTCCCTAAATTAGAGATTGAATTCTATATTTGATGGTTAATCTTTACTGCATCCGATGGAACAAAGGTAGTGTGAATCCAAGAGGCTGTGAGAAATTATTTGTACAAAGATATAGTTTCTATGAGTTTGAGAATATTGTTATTCATTAATTGATTTTGGGAACTTTCATCACAAATTATATTTGTTGATTTATTGGTAGGCTTTAAATTAGTCGCTAAGGATGATAGTTCATGATTTGTATTTGATGAATTTTTCCATTTACCACATACGCATGCAAGTTATAATATTCCTTTCTTGAAGAATGTTTACTCTATGGAACTATAGACCAAATTAATTTTTAATATAGTTTCTTGAATATAGAATCATCATTAGATTTACCATACCAATATGGTGGCGATGACATGGTCTTTCACTTCCATTCCATTATCTATTCTCTTGTTTATTATTCAGATATATAAATTGTTTATTTTATCAATGGTCTATATGCAATTGGACAGTCTTTATTTTCAATATATTTGAAATGAAAAAATGCATTTAATATAAAGTCTTGTGTAAATGACTATTTTGTAGATATTATTATGGATAAGAGTTGGATTGATCTTCAAAATATAATATATAGATAATATTTCAAGGGAATTATGTAGTTTATTGAGTTCACTAGAGGATTTCAAAGTGAATTTATTAGTTTTCCATGTAGAAAATGTGAAAACAGATATCAATTCACACGAGATACCATGAGGGAGCACCTATTATTGAACTGATTTCTGAATAATTATAAGAGTTGGACTCATCATGGGGAAGAATATATTCGACATCAAAATACAAATATAGTTCAGATGAATGTAAATGCAAAGATGAATGATCCAATGCATGAAATGCTTACTGAAATGGTACGTGGGTTGGCTTATAAAGGCATTGACATCCAGAATGTTGAGGCCAGTGAGATAAATCTGCACTCTGGTGCAGATCAAGATTCGAGGAGGTTTTATGAAGTACTTGATGATGAAAAATAGAATTATATCCAAGATGTATTACTTATAATAAATAGTCATTTATCGTGGATTTGTTTCATTTTAAGACTTTGAATCACGGGTAAGACACATCGTTCGACATGTTGTTTGTGTTATTGAAAATGGTTCTTCCTGTCGACACTAAGATTCCTGACTCGTATTACCATGGTCATAAGTTGACAGAGAACTTAGGTTTTACATATGAGACCATAGATGCATGTGCGAACAACTGTATTTTTTTTAGAAAAGAAACTACTCATTTGGATATTTTTATGGTCTGTGGTGCTTCGAGGTGGAAAGAGAATAGGGGAAATCATACTCACCAAAGTCAGACTATGAAATAGGGAAAACTGATTTCTATAAAAAAAATGTGTTGCTTTCCCCTAAATCTGAGGTTGAAATGATTTTTTTGCTCATCTAATGTTTCTAATTTAATAAGATAGAATACATGAAGAAATCAAGAAAGTGATATGTTAACCCACCCGACAGACTCTTGTGCATGGAAGGATCTCAATAAGAGACACCCTAACTTTGCTAAAGATGATCGTAATGTTTGATTGGGGTTGGCATAAAATGGTTTCAATCCATTCAAGTCTATGGTTGGTGTAGCTCATAGCACTTGGCATGTGGTGTTGGTTCCTTGTAATCTTCCTCCATGGCTTTGTAGGAAGCAACAATTTATATTACTCTCCACTACTATGGATGGACCTTAATGTCCAAGGGATAAGATTGATGTTTACCTTCAGCCATTGATTGGTGAGTTGAATGAATTTTGGGGCTATGGTGTGATGAATTATGATTGTGAGATGAATGAAAAGTTCTAACTATAAGATTATTTATTGTGTACATTCAATGACTTCCCAGCTTATGCAAATTTATAATGTTGGATTAAAAATGGGAATTTTATTGCCCTTATTTCAATAAAATTACAAAATATGTACGGATTAATCATTCCAAAAAATGGGCATACATGGGTCAGAAACATTTTCTCCCGCCTCATCACTGGTTCAGAATGGACAGAGTGACATTTTATGGTTCTAGAGAGTTTATCCCAACACCAAATATCATGAAAGGAGTCGAAATGTTATCGCAGATTAAGGAAGAAAACATCCGCACAGTATATGAATTTCCAGATTTGGAGGCTCATCCATTACCTAATATTCGTGGTGTGGGTAGACAGCGCAATCACAATTAGAAAAAGAAAAGTATTGTTTACAATCTCCCCTATTGGAAAACTAACATGCTAAGGCATAATTTTGATGTTATGCACATTGAAAACAAATGTTTGTGATAATATATTTTGGACCATTTTAGGTGTCAGTGGAAAAAAAGGACCATGTTAATTCATTTCATGATTTGGAAGAAATGGGTTTAAGGAAGAAGTTTCATTTACAGTTATCTAAGGAAACAAGGCATATATAACTGATGCACAGCATACAATGACTACAAAGGAGAAAGAGACATTTCTATCCTTTTTTAGGATGCTCGAGGTTCCTGATGGTTACTCTTCTAATATTTCAAAGTGTATGAATCTTATGAGTAGGAAATTTCAAGGGTTAAAAATTCATGACAATCACATACTACTTCAGCAGATGATTCTAATCACACTTTTTGATTGTTTACCCCCCAATGTTGTTCAACCGTTGATTGAGATGAGTAATTTTTTTAGACATCTTTGTTTAAGAAATAAACGAATGTGTGATTTCAAAATTTTTCAGGACCAAATTGTACTTAAGCATTGTCACTTTGAGAAATTGTCCCCCCCCCTCATTTTTTTATGTTATGGTTTACTTGACAGTGTACCTAGCTGATGAAGTAATGCCTATAGGTCCAGTGAAATTCAGGTGGATGTATCGTATTGAGTGGTATCTAAATACATTGAAACAATTTGTATGCAACAGAGATAGTCCAGAGGCATCAATATCCAATTTTTATTCGATAGATAAGTGTACAAATTTTTGTGCAGAATATCTTATGGATTTTGAAACAAAATTAGATAAGCTATCTCATATTCATGATGATCCAGTTAAAGAAGGAAACATATTTGTTATAGAAAACATCGAGTGGATACAAGCGCATCAATATATCTTTTTCAATACTCCATCAGTTGCACCATTAATGCAGTAAGTGTCGTATCACTTTTATTGTTTAACTTTTACATGTTTTGTTTACATAATTTGATCATATAAACATCATGTTATCATTTTTAGGAAACACGTTAATGAGCTAAAAAAAGAGATGTCTCATGCGACTGGGTATCAAATTCAACAATCTCATTAGGTTCCATTTCATGATTGGTTCAGGTATTTTTTACTTATAAATTTATTTTCATTTTGAGTGAAGTATTATATTAATTTCATTCTATAGAAATCATTATTGAATTCTTTGAATTATGTAGGTTCATAACCTAAGAGAGTTAGGTGACCCCACGCTAACTAAATAATTTATCCAACTAGTCGAGGGTCCATCTATAACGGCTCGTCGTAATAAAGTAATAGATTCTAATGGTTTTCAATTTTTTCATTAAAGATGTTCACAACAAACAATCAAACCAAAACAATGGTATCGTTTGTCCATTCATTGATTCTGGTTATTACTATGGTCAATTGACAGACATCATTGAATTTGTATATGCACACGGGTTGATGTACATATTGTTAAAGTGTAATTGGGTTGATCCAGTGTGTGGAAGTAAATATAATAAATATCAATTTACATTGGTTAATTTTAACTATATGTTATACAGAAATGAATGAGTTGATAAGGAACCTTTCATTTTTACATCACAAGCAGAACAAGTATTCTTCGTTACTTTGCATTCGAATCCTAGTTGGAAAGCTGTTGTGAAAATGTCCCAGCGAGGAGTGTTTTTATTTGAACAAGATGAACCCGAGACTATTCTCTTTGTTTCCCAACATCTTGATCAACATACCGTAGTTCAATGTGAAGAATATATTTATTTGGTTAAGGAGGCTGTTGAAGGATAAACGGTCAATTTTCATGTTTAATTAAAGGTAAAAAAAAATTCCCTCTCATCAGTTAAAATCCTTTTTTAATTGTTTAATACAAAAAAAACTAATTTGGTACATAATAATTTTTGTTTATTATTAGTCATAATTAACCTTATGTTCGATCCTTTTTTGTGGCTTCCCTTATGGGCATGTGTGAACCAAGATTCTGGTATCTAGTTCCATCTCTTGTATTCATTGGATGAACTATATTTCATTGGTTTTATAAATTATTTTCTAGATCAAATTGAAAAGTTTGATTATTTTGAGTAAAAGAATTTTTTAAATAAGGTTATTTCACCCTAGTTATGGATAAAAGAAAAATATGGTATTTTTAAAGTATTGAAAAATTTTGTGACCTTGTGGATTCGATTTTAAGGTCCCCCTCTCCCTTTCCATATCCTTTCAATCCTTGTTGTAATTTTTAATTAGATTGATAATTTTTTATGGGATGATGATTATACTTTGAGCTTGAAAGATCCATATATGACACACATATGTGTTTATAAAGATATAATTTCCCCTAGACATCCCCACCCCACTCCCCCAAGACAGCCCCACCCCCACCTGCACAACCCCTCCACATGGACACCCCCCTTGGACATCCCCCCCCCTGCTGTGACAGCCCACCCCCCAAACTCCCCCCAGACATCCCCCCACCCCACCCCCTGGACAGCCCCACCCCACTCCACCCGAACAGCCCCCCCCCCCTGCACTACACCAGCCCCCCTCCCCCCCACCCTTTGGACATCCCCCCCCCCACCCACCCTTTGTACACCCCCCCCCTGCACTACACCAGCCCCTCCCCTACCCCTTCCCTAAACCAGCCAGCCCCCCCCCCCCCAATCCACTCCCCCCAGACAGCCCTGTCCCTACCTGCACATCCCATCCACTCCCCCTGGACATCCCCACCCCACTCCCCTACCCCCTTCATCCCCTCGCTGCACCCATCCCACCCCACTCCCCCGGATAACCCCATCCCACTCCTCCCAGACAGCCCCAGCCCAATCCCACTCCCCCCGGACAGCCCCACCCCTACCTAAATAGCCCCTCCTCCTGGACAGCCCCACTTGGACACACCCAGCCCCTCGATAGCCCCACCACACTCCCTCTCGGACAGCCCCACCACACCCCCCCCTCCTCACTCCCAACCCCCCTCCCTGATATCCCACCACCCGGTACTACCCCCAAACAACCCCAGGACAGCCCCACCACAGCCCCCATCCCCTCCCCACTCCCAACCACCCTCCCAGTCATCCCACCCCCCAAATCACATCATGTTAAAAGAACCCTCTAAATACAAGCCTTTTGTACATAATTTTATTTCTGTTCTGTTATGTTTCTGATTTTTTAAAATCCTATATCATTTTTTTATTAACAACTATACAAGATTTAATTTTAAAAAACAATATAATTTATCTTTTTTATACTTTCGATGGTCCCCTTGCTAATTTTTTATATGATTGCAGACATGTCAGGGGAATAAGCAGCACATCCACATCATCAATCTTACCCATGTACGTCTTAGAGTTGAGGTATGTATGAATGTAATTGTGTTTATTTTTTTTAATTTCTATATATATATATATATATATATTAACATCTATCAAATTATGTATAATTTATTTTTCAATGGGATCGAACTCGACCGCTTCTTCCTCTCACAAGAGAGGCCTGGGTATTGGCATTTCATCAAGGAATTTCTGGCATTTCATCAAGGAATTTCGATACTGCCATTGATGTGTAATTTGACGAGATATTTCATCATGTGGGACTGACTGCCCCTACCATTATCTGTTAGCTAGATAATATCATTTGCGACCCACATCAATTTCCCTTGACCACACGTGACTGGGCTTCGATCCCTCAGGATACATTAGATCATCTTTGGAGGGAAGTTCAGGTAAGAAGATTATTTTAGTTTCTTTCTTATGTTTAAAAAATATTTACATGTGTGATTTTTTTCTTAAATAGAATATTCTAAAAGTGTTCCCCAGTGAGTTTTGTCCTATATGTATGGGAAAATGTCATAATATGTGGAAATATTTTAAAGTCAAAATCAAGAGGGAGAACTGGGAACCAAACGTGGGGTTCCCTAGATATTCTGGAAAAAGTCCATAGAGGTGTGCTCCCATCTCAATGGTTTAACTTTGTTTCATATTGGTCTAATGGGGTCGTTTTGGTTAGTATATTTATTTTGGTATATATTTTAAATAATTTGTGACATTATATTTGTTTGAAATTTGAATTAATTAAATGTAGGAGGTGTCTGCATGGCATTCCGAGAGTCGAGCATTGTAGGGACCACCTCACAGGCTCGGGACTCGTCATGTGTATCATATCCGACATGATGTTTTTATTATTAATTTTTTAATTTATTAATTTAATATGGTTTTGTGTTATATTTTTATATTTTATTGTTATACAGTTACAAAAGCAAGGTGCACCGACTGATAAAATGTTGGTGTGGATGAGAACTCGTGATCGAAATGATCTAGTGGATGCATCTCTTATTCTAAGTGATTCTACTCATTACCAATACTTACATGCATCTGTATATAAACATATATATCTATAAATATTTAAATATTGCACAGTCTCAATTTGAAACTGAGCTAGAATAGCTTCCAGAGGACCAGGGACAGCTTCTGATGCGAAGGGATGAGATATTCCCATCACATTATTGGTAGATATGTGCATGGATATAGTTTGTCCTATGGAATGTGGATTCCTCATTCTGTAGTATCACGTGTTGAGGTTGCCTTTCCTATTATTTCCTGGATGACACAATGACTATCAGATTTTGAGTCATGGTTGTGCACATCTGAGGAGGTAAATGCGCAATTGATCTCTGAGGTTAGAACAGTGTGGGGAATATTTGTATCCGGGTGATGGTGTAGGGGATCATATGACACTGGTTTACACTGAATTTATTTATTTGATTTCTATTATTTTTCATTATCAAAATCTTTATAATTTTTTATTTGTTATAGGGCCCTTGACACATTGGGAGGAGGTAGCAGGCATGACCACGCATGATGCATCACATTCACGAGGTGTGTTTCTTTTATATTTATTATTTAATTAATGATATATATTGATTTATATTTTAAATGTAGAATTTTTTTAGATTAGAAAAATTTATGGATTTTAAAAAGTCCACAATTTATTAATTTTAAGAGTATGATCAATAATTGGATACTTTATTCTGATGGATAATTTTTTAGAATCCCCATTGGAGGATAGGAATTAGGCTAGGTGGCCCAATGGCATAATGACCCAATGGACCAATAGCCCGATGGCCCAATGGTCTATTGGCCTAAGGGATGGATGACCTACTGGATCTCATGGTAATTTCAAAGGCCTTGATCTTCTATCACATATGATTTCTCTTGTATTGTAATTGTTAGAGTTTATATTTGTCATGGTCTTGTGAAAACCCTAGTAGAGCTACCCCCTTTCCATGATTATAAAAATGATCTTCATAACAAATACATGTATGAATTGTTCCATTTATTTTATTTTAAACAATGAATTTATTTTTCTTCACTTCTATTTATAATGATTTATGGTTAGCATGTTCTCCCTCCACTTCACTTACTTTCTATCATGTTATGCTAGACCCCATCTTAGTTTTGTATAAATATATTTTTGGTGGTTTTTTGATGGCGTTGGTGGATAAATTCAGTATATATGGTGCAACTAGGTTGGTCTAGTTCTATAAAATGATTTATAGTTGTTTCAGTGGTGGCTTGTGATGTGTTTTGGTGTCAATCCTCTTATGGATTTTTCCCTTGACAGAGTTCTTCTACTTGGGGGTGGGGCTATCTAGGGGGCACTGTTCAGGGGGGGGGGGGGGTTGTCCGAGGGGTGGGGGGCTGTCCCGGGGGAGTTTTTTTTTTTTTTTGGGGGGGGGGGGGGGGGGGGGGTTGGCTGTACGAGGGGGGCACACGAGGTGATTTCCAGGGTGAGAGTGTGGGGGGGTGTCCAGGGTGAGTGGGGGGGGGGGCTGTCCGGGGGGGGAATGAGGGGCTGTCACGGTGGAGTTGTTTTGGGGAGGGGGGTGGCTATCCGGGGGGAACGTGAGGGACTGTTTGGGGGTGAGTGGGGGAGGGGGGGATATTCGGGAAGAGTTTTTTGGGGGCTGGGGGCTGGGGGGTTGTCTGGGGTGAGTGGCCGGCTGTCTAGGTGGAGTGGGAGATATCCCGGGGGAGTTTGGGGGTGGCTGTATGGGGGGCATGTGAGGGGGATGTCTGGGGGTGAGTGGGTGGGGGGATCTCCGTGGATAGTTTTTTTGGGGGGTGGGGATGGGGTGGGGCTATCCTAGGGTGAGTGGGGTGGGGGGTGCTGTCCGAGGGGGGGTGTTTGGGGGGGTGTCCAGGGGGAGTGTGGGGGTGGGTGGGGCACTGTCTGGGGGTGGTGGTTGTCCGCGGTAAGTGAGGGGGGTTTCTGGGAGGAGTTTTATTTGGGGGGGTGGGGTCCGGGGTGATTGGGGGTATCCGGGGGTGAGTGGGGGGGGGCGCTGTTCG